>JAFVLL020006567.1:0-17670 GCA_021397915.2 Tor tambroides
ATGGCAGGTGTTTTTGGTACACCTGTGTTTTCCCTCTCCTCAGACCTGCTTAATTGCATTGTGGGCCCGGGTCTTGCATCTGCAGGGCGGGATGTATGTATTCCAGTTATTTGACTACTATGCCTGCAATGGAGCCAATCTTGTGTTTCTGTCTGTGTTTGAGTCTCTGGCCATGGGTTGGATATTCGGTGAGCTGCACACAAGCTAAATTGGCTTTAACATAAAAAGCAATGGCAGTAATGGAAAGCTAGTGATTTGTAATTGTGGTCTCCTACCACAGGAGCAGAGCGAATGTTCGACGCCATTGAAGACATGACAAACTCACGACCCAACTACATATTCATGCTGTGATGGAAATACCGGACTCCTCTCGTGTCCATGGTGAGTTTCACTGATGCTTCTATACTGTTATGGATATTATTTGGTTTTACATTCCTACCTGAGGCATTTCTTTACCACAACCACTTAAGATCAGTTCTTACTCTCCCTTCATGTTCCTTCAACTTCTCTTTCACATTCTCAGGTGTCTTTTGTCTGGTCTGTGGTGGAGTACCAACCCTGACCTTCAACCTTTGGTATGTGTAGCCGGACTGGACGTATGTTACTGGCTCTGTCCTCCATTCTGCTGGTGCCTGGATGGGCGATGGGACGACTGTTAGCTGAGAAAGGAAGCCTGAAACCGGTGAGGATGAAAGTGTCTCTTCACACAGAGATTTCATCAAAACAGTCAAAACTGTTTAACTATTTAACCAAAGCAAATCTACACAACTAACCAATTCAGTCTATATAAATCACTTCAGTACTACCAAACTGTGTTTGTCTTGACAGCATTGGCTTCACCTGTGTAACCCAGACACAAACCTTCTCCTCAGCAATAAGCAACAAGCTGGAATGAAGGAAACTGGTTCCACCACAGAGATGAAAGACTTGGTCAGAATGAATGTAGAGGAAGTTCTGTAAAAACCTGCATAAAGGGCCCATTTTTAGCAACAGAAAGTATTTGCTCAATACATCAGTCAGAGTCAGAGGTCATTCCTAAACCAGACAGTTCGCTTCAGACAAACTTCATAATTCTGCTCTTAATGATTTAAATCACACTGACAAAAAGGGACCATCCATGTGCAAGATTTGTGGGAATTTTTCTGGCTGTCATCAGGAAATATTTCTATTATGTCTGAGGTTTATTTTTCTTTCTGTGTAGACTTCAACACTTTTTTTTGCATACAGTCACCTAAATTAATCAAAAAATTAGAAAAAAAAAATTGAAAAACTAAAAAAACGTTAAAAATTGTGCATCTTCCAGAGCTGTGCCACATAACACTTGGGTGTGGAAACACCATGCTAGAAAGCCCTTTAAAAATGAATTTTGCATTTCACTTCTGCTCTAGCTTGTGTACTTATATCCACATATACTTAAAACTTTTAGTGTTGTACTGCACATCCTCTTGTGACAAACTGCTTGCGATGTTCCTCATTTGTAAATTGCTTTAGGATAAAAGCTCTTAAATGAAGGTAAATGTAGATCATTCTCTGTGGGAATCCTCTGTTATCCCTGTGGCAAGCGTATAATTCATAAAGCCAACATTTTCTGTTTTTCTGTAAGGGCAAAGTTACACAACAGCAGAGCTGCCATCGGCTCTCACATCCAATCCCTGCTGGCAAAGGATGGCCAGCACCAGTTTTAAATTAACTTTAACTTTAAATACATTTAATTTAAATATGTCTAATTAAGCAGGCAAATAATAAACAGAACTACAAACACACGAGGAACTAATGAGTAACTACCGAAACAAACTAGAAAATCAGGAAAATGAGAACAAAAAGAGAGAAAAATAATTAAAATCTGTTTCTTTACTGAGAAATTTAAAACAGAAAGCCCAAAAAGAAAACATAACGCTTCATGGCTTTCAGATATAACAAAGTATAAAATGACTTTTTCCTGATGCAAATACAGTCAGATGACAATAAAAGTTGTGGATAAAATATAAGAAGATAAAAAAAATGTATTAATAAAAATGTAACATTTAATCAAATTAGTGAAGTAAAGTGAAAACTAATGGAATGGATCTCTCTCCTGACTTACAATTAGGGATGGGTATTGTTATCCTAGTCTTACAATACTGCTTATCGATGTGGTGCTTCTTATTGGCTCTTAAAAAACAAACAAACAAACAAACAAAAAAAAACACTGGGAGGCTTTATATTCTGAAATGTAAAAACCTACAGCAAAGAAACACCATGTATCTATTTGTAAATGCACCAATATGAAGTATGACACATCAGATTTTCTCCCAACTGTTTACATCCTCTTAAAGATATAGTTCACCCAAAAATGAATTAATTACTCACTCTCATGTCGTTCCAAATCCCTAAGACGTTCGTTCATCTTCGGAACACAAATTAAGATATTTTTGATGAAATCCGAGAGCTTTCTGACCCTCCATAGACAGCAACAGAACTACCACAATCAAGGCCCAGAAAGGGAGAAAGCACGATGATATAATTTAAAATAAAACATTTTGACATTGTTCTTTGGGAAGGACGTCCGTCTTTGAGTTGATCTGAACCTCACAGTTGAAACTGCTGGTTTTGAAGATGAACTATATTAACTTTGAAAAATTTAGATAGTGTCTCAGTCATATCACTTGTAATAGCTCGTTAGGACAGATTTAAACAGATGATATTTTATTGCTTGATGCATTATTGTGTCCCATTTGGTAAGGACGCAGCATCAGACCTGAAAGTGCTGGGTCTGAAGATGATCTACTTACTGTGATTGTTTTTTGTATTACTGTGTAGAGCAAATACATGATTGAAACGCTTCCCACTTGCAGAGCAGTGCTACGGTTTCTCTCCATTGTGGATCCTCTTATGTTTTTTCAGGACTCCTGACTGACTGAATCTCTTGTTGCAGTGTGAACACTTGTAGGGTTTCTCTCCAGTGTGGATCCTCTCGTGTGTTTTCAGATTTGATGAGTGATTGAATCTCTTGTCGCAATGTGAACATTTGTAAGGCTTCTCTCCAGTGTGGATCCTCTCATGTGTATTCAGACGTCCTGAATGACTGAATCTCTTGTCGCAGTGTGAACACTTGTAAGGTTTTTCTCCAGTGTGAATCCTCTCATGGATTTTTAAACAGTTCGCTGAAATAAAAGTCTTTTCACACTCAAAGCACATGTACTCTCTCACACTGTTATGCATTTTTTGATGTCCTTTCAAATGTTCTAGACGTGAAAAACTCTTTCCACATAAAGAACATGAATGTGGTTTCTCCTTTGTATGAACTCTCAGGTGTTTCGTCAGAACTGAAGCCCACAAAAAAATGTTGCCACACTGATGACATGTACAGTTTCTCTCTAGTGTGGATGTTCATGTGTATTTTAAGGGTCTCTGATTTTGTGAAACTCTTCCCGCACTGATCACAAGTGAATGGTTTCTCTCCAGTATGAACTCTCATATGTGATGCAAGTTCTCCTTTTAGTATGAAATTATTCCCGCACTGATCACATGTGTACGGTCTCTCTCCAGTGTGGTTCATCTCGTGTCTTTTCCGATGTGCTGACTGATTGAATCTCTCGTCACAGTGTGAACACTTGTATGGTTTCTCTCCAGTGTGAATCCTCTCATGTGTTTTCAGGAGTCCTGACTGAATGAATCTCTTGTCACAGTGTGAACACTTGTAAGGTTTTTCTCCAGGGTGGACGTTCATGTGCTCCATAAGGTTTCCTTTTTGTGCAAAACTCTTCCCACACTCAACACATGTATACGGCTTCTCTCCAGTATGAACTCTCATGTGAACATCAAGACTATATTTGCACGGGAAACTCTTTCCACACTGAGCGCAAGTGAAAGACCTCTTGGCTCTTCTTTTCTTTAAGTATTTCCATTTGGTTTGAGAGAAACTCAAAGATTTTTCTTCAGTTTTGACAAGACTTTTCTTCTCAACTTCACTTGGTTCTTCATTCTCTTCAATCAACTCTGAAATCAAATCATTTTCAGTAACTTTTTTTAAAAAAAAAAGAGAGAGAAATGTGAAAGAACGTAAAAAATGAACCCTGATATAACAGCGGAAAGTATATAATTGCTATACAAAATTCTGATCATTTTGGTGCAGTTTTATAAATTACGTCCCTGAAACCTTCCAAGAATGAGGTAAATTGATCTTTAAATTCTCATTTTTAAAACACTGCAGGAACAAACCCCATGTTTCTAACTATTAAATACATTTGCTCAACTACACAATTATCTAGTACATTTAATCGAAAAAAGTCCCTTATTTTTATGTTTTTGCTATATTATTGCACAGCTCTAAATATTTTTTCCTATTACAACAGATCTAAATCTGCTTGATGCTTTATAACCTTCACCCACATTAATGAAGAAGCAAGAATAAACACCAGCCTCTTTGTTCTTCAGTGTGTTTCATTCTGCAGGGTTCTGGAGCTCTCATCTTCTCTCTGTTGTCTTCAATTAATTCAATCTTTGCAGATTTTAGCGCTTTCTGGTGGTTTGATGCTCATCTTCACTTGTAGGCTGATGGAAATATTCCAGCATTTATTGGTGAAATCACTGATGGTGTGATTGTTGTGGGAGGAGCTTCGCTGAACATGAATTTCTGTGTGTAAGCAGCAGATTTGCCAAAATCAATAAAAAATTATTATTATTACTTATTTACACATTCAAGCATTTATGTAAGTGAAGCAGATGTATATATTACTATATTAAAAGTAACAGCATTGTTACAAAAAACATATTTGAAATGCTCATTCAGTAACACTGCACTCACATATGTGGTAATTCACACATTCTATATATTTGTTCTTTCTTTTGTAACTTTTTCCCATTTTCACTAACAACTCCAGGTAAATAAACACTAGAACACACAATATCTAAATATAGTTTGGTTTCCTAATAACTGCATTCAAAGCACAAAAGTAATTAGATTGTGAACATGTTATAGTTTTATACAAGCAGACTTTGACAGTGATAAAATCTTTAAGCAGAAAGAGCAACACAATGGAAAATTTGGTAACACTTTAGAATACGGAACACTTATTCACTATTAACTACAACTTTTCCCTCGATACATTCCTAATTTGCTGCTTATTAATAGTTAGTAAGGTAGTTGTTAAGTTTAGGTATTGGGTAGGATTAGGGATGTAGAATAAGGTCATGCAGATAAGGCATTAATATGTGCTTAATTACTACTTATAAACTGCTAATAATATAGTGTTACCAAAAGTGTTAATGTTTCCAGTGTATAAACCTGTTCATATGTATGTTTAAAATGTCCCATTATCTAGGCTCAATATGAAGTATTCAGCAGTATCTGTTTTTAATTTTATCCTGTAAAGTAACTACAACAGATTTGATCTGCCTGAGATAAACGTCAGAGAAATAACGTTTTAAAATCGCAGCTGCAAAACTTGGTTCTCATCCAAATCACGAGACATTCAACATAAAAACAATCATTCGCACGAACATACAGAAACAAAATCACTCCGAATGAACTAGTTTTCCACACATGCTTGTTGGCTGCTGTTCTATAGTAAGTGTTTAAGTCAACAAACACAAAAGCAGTGTACTCGATTAAAACAAGGCAGAAACGACCTCGTATACTGTTGCATACCGTGTAAAGTGTGTTTTACAGCTGTTTTAAATATGAGAAATACCGTGAACTGCTCACCTCAGAAGACTCTTTTTTTTTTCTTTCTTTTTTTTGTGCAATAACAGAACAACAAATACAAAGACAAAGAAAGAACAAAAGACAATGAGGGTTACAAAGAATAATCCAAAGCATACTATGTTAGCTTATAAGATTTACACCATGAAAGAGACTTACATGCAATAGAATTATTAGAGTTTCTTAACGAGTTTACATACACATCAAAATCTTTCCTGAAAATAAAAAAATAAGGAGTTTTCTTTGAAAATTTACATTTATGAATGTAAAATTTAGCAAGAAATAGCAATAGATTAATAATAAATTTGCAGTGAGAAGGGTCTAAATTCAAAGAGTAACCAAAAAACATAATTTTTGGGGTTATACAAAAATTTGGATATAAATATTTTTTAACAAAATTGGAAAAGTCAACCCAAAACACTTTACAATAAGCACAGTCCCAAAACAAATGATTGATTGTTTCTTCAGACTGAAGGCAAAAGGAACAATTGGGGGAAATACTATTGTTAAATTTAGCAAGTTTGTAGTTTACCGGATAGCAATTATGGATAATTTTGATAGAGACTTCAATAACTTTATTAGATAAGAAGAATTTTTGTCGAAGAAGCCAAAACTCTTCCCATTCTACTTAAAAACGTGTTTGAAATAGTTTCAGCCCATGTAAGTGACATCACCGATTGACCCCACAGTGCAGACTTTTAGTTGAAATTAATTAGCTTATAGTGACTTCCTTTTATCTATTGACAAAGTACCAGCAAAACATTTACAAAACTATCAAAGCCGCTCATCTACACATAAAATGTGCTTAAAATCTCAAACGTTCATTAATAAGAGCTCAAATCTATAGTTAGCTTACCTCTAATAGTTAGCCTCTAGCTAGTTAACAGTTGTGATGTTAACAGTCTTTTTGAAGACACCATTCCTGTAAAATAAAGATTCGACAGAAACGTGTCAATTACATGTAAGAAAGTGTCAGGAACGGTTGTATGTATTATTTGTGTAACTTTAGGGACTAAACTTACCTGAAAGCAGTGAAAACAGCAGAGAGACAGTCTCTTGCTACTTGTCAGGTAGTGAGTTGACGCCGTTACCATGGTAACCCCCTCCACTCCAGTTTAAATGCGATTTGAATGCTCAACGCGCGCGCCCATTGGCCCTGTCCACACGAACGCGGTTATTTTCAAAACTGCAGCTTTTTCTATGCGGTTTGGCCGTTCGTCCTCACACAAACGCTGCACCAGGTCACTGAAACCCAACATTTTGAAAACTCCTGCCAGGGTGAAGATTTTTTTGGCTTGTGACGTCGGAGCCTGCACTGTTATCTCCACCTACGGGAAACTTTTTCATGCTTCTGATTGGCCAACATGGCCTAAAACACAAAGTTACGCATTTACATAAATAGTACATAAAAGTCAAATAAAATGTCCTGAAACTTCATCATGTATTGTTTGTGGATATAGTAGGCCTACATCTAACTGTAAATTGAATGAGAATATGAAAGCAGTGAATGCAAAACATTGTTTGAAGTCAGTTGTATAAAACAACAGGATATACTATTCCATAATATAAGATATAATGAGGCATGAGGCATGAATATAATTTCACATGTAAACGCATAATTAATCTCACAATATGAGCTTTATTTTATGCATTTTAAAAATATATTTTCAATATGTAGTTCAATATATTTAACAGTGTTTCACATATATGTGAATATATTACCTTTTTGTATGGGAAAACATTGGGATTTTAGTCAAAAATATTTGAAATGGATTTTATATGTGGGTCAAGATCGGCCATACTTATGTGGCCCACATATCTATATTTGACATCTGGGCCAAATACTACATTTGACATCTGGCCCATGTCTTGTGTGCCGTCTTAAACCCGGTACCACCTCTGCCAAACCCGGGCCATGTTTGGCCCACATGCTGTATGCCAGTGCTGGATAAATGGCAGATGAATATATATATATATATATATATATATATATATATATATATATATAAAACAACAGGATATACTATTCTATAATATACGATATAATATCATATATCATAATATCATGAGGCATGAATATAATTTTGCATATATGTAAACACATAATTAAACATGCAACATGAGCTTTATGTTATGCATTTTCAAAATATATTTAAATATATTTAACAGTGTTTCACATATATGTGAATATATTACCTTTCTTTATGGGAAAACATTGGCATTTTACTCAAAAATATTTGAAATGGATTTTACATGTGGGTCAAGATCGGCCATACTTATGTGGCCCACATATCTATATTTGACATCTGGGCCAAATACTACATTTGACATCTGGCCCATGTCTTGTGTGCCGTCTTAAACCCGGTACCACCTCTGCCAAACCCGGGCCATGTTTGGCCCACATACTGTATGCCAGTGCCGGATGAATGCCAGCTGTGCCAGATGCAGGCCAAATCTGGGCCAAGTTTGTTTGCTGACTGGGTACAACTTGTTCATTGTACAGTATACAGCTGCTCTCTGAACTGGCTTATATTGGTTGTGTCACATCATTTGAAACAGGTTACATCAATTTTGAGTGGTTGTGTTCAATCAATGACATGTGTTCTGTATTTGTATTTGATTGTTGCCACTTGTGTTTAGCAGTATGGATGACGTGCATTAGAGTGCAGAATGTGTTTTGAGAATGAGAATGTGTTTAGAGTTTTGCTGAAAAGTCTAAGTGAGATTTGCAAATTGTGTTTTACCATGTGAAATGGTTTAAGGTATTGACAACAGACTGCACAATTAGCTAAATGAGGTCAGGCAACTGAGAACTTTGTTCAGCCAATGGGTTTTAGTGTTTTAGCAATTGAGAGAAACTGTATTGATCGTAAGCTCAACATCCAGCTAGAAAACATACTATCTACCTTCTACTATTTGCAATAGTTGGACCGAGGCTATGGAATAACCTTCCTTTGTCTGTGAAAGCTTCAAATTTTGTCTACGAGTTTAAAACTAAATTGAAATCTTATTTTCTTACCTTGGCTTTTTAAACTTGAAGTTTGTAGGCTATGTTAAATTATCTTTTGAGTTTACTGATGTTTTTCTTTTTACTGGGTTTTTCTTTTATTTGTATAGCACTAACTGCTGTTGTATTTGTCGGTGCTTAATAAATACAATAGTGAAAGACATCTTCCCTCAGGTATTTGTAAGTTAATGTTGTTAAACAGAGAAACAACATTATACAGTTTTAAAACGTCTATAACTTCTAGTGCATTATAAGAAGAGCAGGAAGAAGCCCTTTTAGTGGTGAGTGATATTAATTTTATTTGCTGGGGTATCGCTGATTTGTAAGATTATTACTGGATAATATTGTTTAATTTTTTGCCTCCTATGAGATTATGACGTGCGCATTGTGTTTGTTTTTATTTCACGAGTACATCGTGCAAGTCTTTATACAGCGTTTGATCGCATTTTTGATTTTGATTGGTGTATAATGGAAGAGGGGACGGGGGTTAGTGGGGCCCCAAAGGTGCGTTAGCCCAGGGGCCCGCAAAGGCTTAACTCACTGCTGATGGGACCAAACTTCCTCTGCATTATATATATACTTCCTCTGTATTCCTCTGTATCTGATTTTAATAATGTAAGACAGTACCCCGATTTGAAGACTACAATAAGATTTCACTTCTACTAAAATAATACACTATACATACACTATAGCACAATAAATGTTTGACAATTTTTTTTAAGGTTTTCTGACCCCGAGACTTATTTTTGGCCATGACTGTATACCTGTGTGTATATATATATATATATATATGTATATATATATATTATCCACGATTAGCTGAGTGGATCTCTTTTTATATTGGCCCATTTTAACTGAACAGCTGGCCCATTTTATCTGAATGTTGTGCCGTGGCTCAAGGTACCTGCTGATACTCTGGCTCTCATAATTTTAAAACTTTTATACTTTTTCACATTTAAAAAATATAAGTATATTTAAATCATTTTATTTTTAACAGTAAATTGACACTATTGTCTTTAGTGTGCCATAGTATTGCCATAAATGTATTTCATTAAATAGAAAGTTGAATGAATATTTCATTAAACAATGCAATTAAAAATGAACTGATCATGTTGTGTGGGTGTGTGTTTCTGTGCATTGCTGTCTTTTGTGTGCATGTATGTGTGTATGCTTGTATTTTTTGTAAAGACTGTTATGATTTTGTATGGATACATATCTAGGCCTATAAACCTATTTTTCACCCTCAATTTCTGTCTAAAAGTGTGTGTGTGTGTGTGTGTGTGTGTGTGTGTGTGCAGCCTAACAATCCTAGAAATACCTTCCGCTTTAGATATCAAAGCTTCAAAAAGGCTTATTCCTTATCCTGTAGCTCTCTCTAGTGGACATTAATATCACAGCTTTTAACCTCAGGTTCTATAACATTGTCTTTGATAATAAAATAAACTGCATAAATAAATAAATATATATATGTAATTTTTTTTTTTTTCTGTGAGCGCTGTTTATAATTCATTTATCAAGCAATATCACCTAAAAATCAGAAGCAAATCATGTAGGCCTATTCAGCGACTAACATGGAGCGTTTCTCCAAATATATTCACAGTATCCATTTGAATAAAATATTAGAATATAATAATATAATTTTAGTCAGAGCACATATGAACTTACTGGTAATGCAACACGTCTCTAAAGAAAAATAAATAATAATAATTCACTGCACAGTAGACCTAATATCTGAAAAGTAGATAAATATATGATCAGCAGATGTCTATTATTTCAGAGTTCAGGTTTTTTAATGTTTTTTTTGTTTTTGTCATATAGCTGCTCATTATAAGAGCAGTTTGTTGTAGGCTATTCTACATGTTCCTATCTATAGCCTATATATCCATAAATAATTAATAAATTTGTAAATGTTTTGTTACTGGTTTACCGCAGTTTGATTTTGGTCAAATGTTGTCATCTATTAAAATAAGGCTGTAGCTGGTGTGTTGATATCGACTGAAGCCTTATGATCACAGTCGTAGGGAGACAGATGCATAATTCAGGAACTGTTATCATGATCGTTCTGAGTATGGCCACACGTCACTTCACTTCACTGAAAGCCTTCCTCAGGGCAGAACAGGACAAAGCCAAATGAGTATCAATGTGTTTATTCACACCTACGTTATCCAGATCCAAAGTAAAAAAATCTGCAAATTCTTCACGGCAACCCGACAAATTAAAAGTTTGGTTTAACGTGAAAAAGCTGTGACAGAAATACATTAGGCTACTATTGTGCAGTCTTAAGACTCAATGTAACAACAATTCTACTAATAACTATTAATAAAACTTTATTTTTAAAGGAATAATCACATTTGTTTTCTTTTTAATTTTAACAGTAAACCTCTGTTGTGCAGCAGTGTTTGCTGAAAAATAAAAGGGTTTAATTTTCATTTGATTAGGATAAATTAAATTAATGTTCATTTGATAACCAGAAAATTAGGAAAAACATTTATTTTTATTATTATTATTATTATTATAGGGCCCTATTATTGTAAAAAAAAAAAAAAAAAATAGTGTTTTCACGTTACGTCATCAATCTGGAAGTCGTTCATTGTGGCGGCACTGAACGTAAGAGTCCTTCTACGAAACGGGTGCCATTTACACTTTGCTAAATTTTCACTAAAAACAAACCTTTAAAAAAAACAAAATAAATAAAAAAATACAAATTGAAAGATATGTTAATTCTCAAAAAAACAAAAAACAAACAAAAAAACATTTTCCCACCTCAGGGACAAAATTTTAATTTTAATTTAAAATTTGAAGGCACCTTTTTAATATTGCCCTTTTTATTCAGGCAAGGGTGCCTTTATTATACCACCCCGTAACGGACAATATGTACAACATCACAGTAGTAAAACAAGAAATATATTTTTAAAATATGATGTAAAATGGCTCTTTTTTGGAATCTATCAATAGAAAGTCTGTAATTTAATGCATTTGTTTAATTCTTAGATTTTTAATCTTGAAAAATGAATTCAACTTTTCAATGACCTCATTGTTTGTACTGAAAAAAACAAATTCACTTAAAACATACAAATAGGTCTATATTTACATTTATTGGATTAGTCCACACAACAAGAACATCATTCAACATTAATTTATGTAACATTTCATTTCCTTTCTATAAACATTTAACAAAATGACTCTGACACTTTTTGCAGTTTTGACTTGTGTATCATATTTCCATATGAAGCCAAAACAATAAATTGAAAACTTATTCCATTTTGAAATCCCCAAGATGTTTCCTAACTAAATCACAAGAATTTTTGTTAAGATATTGTACTTAAAGGGGAAATGGCACACATTTTAGTGCTCCTTGTGCCAAATCGTTTAAGAATTTGTGGGTTTTCTAATGTACGTGCTCAAATCTGGGACACCATGTTTTGTGTTAGAAATAGTTTAATTTTTACAAAGTAAACTTCACATTTAACACTCCTGGTTAAATGTGCATACCCATGTTTGCTGAATTAATTTAGTAGGCCTACGGTGTGTTTGCTGTCTTCATCAGTTTGCCTAAAAAAACTAGTAGCCTATATATGTTCATATGTGAAATGTTAAATACAACTATATAACACAGAAATCTTATACAATCTAAAGGAATTTATTTAAAAAATGTCAGATTTCTGGCAGCAACAATAATAATAACCATGCAATGAAATCAGAAATAGAAAATTGGACTTAATAAAGATAATTTCATAAATGATTTTAAAAAAGATTCAAACTTTGGAACATGGAATGCCTTTAAACTGTTATTAAACGTCTATAGGCTACTCTGCACATGGCAAGAAGATGTAATGGTAAAAACACTCCATAACAGAAATTAGTAGTCCAGGATCTTATCATCAAAATGTTTAATCTAGATCTTTAAACAAATAATACTGCTGCATTATAAGCCCAAAAATAAACAAAATTACATATATGGCATTTAACTTTCTTAATGCACATTTTATCAATTGAATAACATAGAATATTTGACCTGCTGTCCCACTTTTGAAACGCCCTTTTCTAAAGTGGGACGACAAAGATTTCTTTAAATAGAAAATATTCTTAACACATTTTAACAATATTATTGCAAAATTTGATGTACAAATACATCACAAATGTATGTAAATATAACTTCATAACAATTTAGAACATTGTTTTATTTATAACTGATTTATATCCTCAACATTCATTTTGTCTAAATCCTATGTCACTGACCTTTGAGTGAACTTTACGAGAGGTACTTCCTGTTTGACGATTATCATGGCCACATTTCCGACATAATTTCCAGAAAATCAAGTGATTTCAATAACTTGACAGCCCTGCTTGAATTCAACACCAATCATGTTCACCTTAATGTTGTAAAAGAAGAGATAAAGGCAATAAAGCTTAGGTGTGAAAGTGACGTGACGTGTGGCCAAGTATGGTGACCCATACTCAGAATTTGTGCTCTGCATTTAACCCATCCAAGTGCACACACACAGCAGTGAACACACACACACACACACACACACACACACACACACACTGATGTGATGGGGTGGTATGGACAAGTCATGTACACCATATGTAAAAACATTCCAGTGAACGTTGAAAAAATGTTGACCTCAAACAGAGAAATTGGGAAGGCTTCATAAGAACAAGAACATACAAATGCAGGTGTGCCCAAGATGGGCTACTCTCTTTGGAACAACTAATTTTGTGCCAAGTATATTTTAGTTGCAATTAACCATAAGTGTATTTAGTGCTAAATCGGAACAACTTCAAGTATACTTAGTACACTTTAAGTATATGCCTGTGTAAGATAAGTGCATGCTTGCTTAGTGATATTTTAGTGTACTTTTTTGTAGTACAAATACATTACAAATGAATTAAGAGCGTCTTCAAAACACACAAGCAATATGTATATTATTTGGAGTAAAAATATGATAATTTTTTCCCCACTGCTGAATGCACTTGTTGTCAGGGTCATTACAATAAATAACATGTAACTTCAATAACAGAGAGATACACATAATGAACAACTCAAACAGTGTTTATTAAAACCTCACATGGTTTCAGCATTGCAAAACAGGACAAAATGCACCATATGCATTCAATAAAAAGAATGCTGAAAGAAAACAAACCTAAAAAACTGAAATATTGTGGAACAGCAGCAATCTTCATTTTTTTCTTGCTGAGTTGCTCATTGTTGCCGCTGGCACAACTCCACAAGAACAGCATCTGTTAACAAAGTAAAAGAGGTAAGGTCAGAGGGCATGTTCATACGACTTGTTCTTTCCACTACATCAGACAGTAAACATCATGTATTACACCCAAAGTACTTAATAAAAGTACATCGTGAATAGCAGTGAGGAAATGTATCAGTATGTCATGTCAATATTGCTTCCAGTGTATTAATCAAGCGTAGAGTATACAAGAGAAGAAACATCACAATATAAATCAAATGATAAAACACCATTCAAGTTGAAAAGTATAGTATTTATAGTACTGTCACAGTCAGCAGCTGGTATGCCCTCAATAGCCACCAGAGGGCACTATTCTGAACTATTGTTTATTTGCATTGGTCTCCAACTCCCATCACCCTTTGCCTGAACTATTAAGTCTCATTGCCTCCAAGCTGTGTGTGATTTACCATTTAGATGCTCTGAGCTACTGCCACTCAAAGAAGGTTATACACCGAGACATCAAACCTGTGGATCTAAAGATCCGGAAACAGGTCGAGCTTCAGCAGCAGTGTATATCCCACATTATCAAGTTAAAATTGGTAAAAGGGTATCTGATCAAGTAGGAGTTTACACAACGGAGATGGCAGTAATATTGTTAGCTGTCAGGTGGATGAAGGATTCTCAACCAGTGACTGTGGTGACATGCTCACATTCTTATTCAGCATTATCAAGTCTAATTAGTGGGAGATCCTCAAGACAAGACATTTTATATGAAATTCTTTTAAGTATGTACAGGGTAAATACATTGGGAAGCAAGATATGTTTCTTGTGGGTTCCAGCACATGTGGGAGTGGTTGGAAATGAGGAAGTGGATCATCTAGCAAAGGAGGCGCTGAAATTATCTTACATAGAAATGAATATTCCACTTTGTAAAGAAGAAGTTAAGGCAATTATTAGAACAGCTATAAAAGGCAAATGGCAAGTACAATGGAATGAGGAGGAAAGAGGAAGACATCTTTATCATATTCAAAATAAAATTGGTGGTGAAAGAGGAAAAGTTTATAGTAGAAGAGAAGACAATCATTACTAGACTTCTCGTCTCGGCGATAGCTCTAATTATTCCCCTGTATAGAATGAATAAAAACATGAGTCTGGGAATTATTGTGGGATTAGCAGAAATCAGATATGTATTAATAAATTGCACTGCTTATCAAACGAAAGGAAATTTGGTGAAGAGTTCAAAGAAATGGGGATTGGAGATATTACACTTAAAAAACTATTGAATAATGGCTTGGAAAATTATAGAGTATATAAAGCATTAATGAAATATTTAAGAAAGGTACATCTGTTTAATAGGATTTAGAAACCAATTTATTATTATTATTTTTTTTTCTCTTTTCTTTTCTTAGCTTAGTCTTTTATTCCATCAATGATCCTCACTCCAGCTCAGTAGGTGGCAGGAATGCACCTTTCTGTTTGTTTGCCAACCGCCATAAAAAGCCAGGAGAAGAAGACGACATCAAACCTGAAAACAGACTGGTCACCAGCAAGCACAGAGCAATTCCTCCACAACCCAAATGCTGGGTTGAGACCGCGGACGTGAAAGAGAGCACGCACTTCACGTTAACGTCGGACCACACCAGTGCGAGAAGCTGCCATTTTCGCAGCGTCTTCAGATGGAAGCGAGTGAAATACGTTTGTATCGTTTGTAGTTTGCTTATTCTTTCATGAAGGAAAGTAGCTTTCTACAAACTGTTCTTAGAGACTGTAACACTTTTGAGAGACAAGATTTATTTTTAATTTGTTCTTTGTTGTTGTTTTTGGTTACACTTTATCTTGATAGTAGAATGTCTAAAGTGGACTAACTATATGTAACTTTGTAACTACATGTCAACCAATTCTCATTAATTTGCAACTACATGTCTACTAACTCTCAGTAGGGTAGGTTTAGGGTTAGCAGAATAAGTTGACATATACTTGCAAAGTTTCTCATACTCAGTATGTTGTGGATCCATCAAAATAAAGTGTTAGAAGATATTTAGCAGACAGTCTACTAATACTCTAATGACTGCTAGTTGACATGTAGTTGCAAAGTTACTGTTAGTAGAATGTCTAAAGTGGACTATCAAAATAAAGTGTTACCTTGTTTTTTAAACCACTAGTTCTTCTTCTTCAATGATGTATTTAGAAAACAGATACAGGATATATTGTCATGTAGCTTTGTTCAAGTAGGGATGGTACCTGAACCTGGTATTAAACAAGCCCTGGGGCTAAATTACGATAAAACCATAGTATCTGACGCTATCAGTTCTGCTTTTCAGTACCAGAGAAACTAAGAAAATACACTTAATTTATTATTGGTACATAAATGTTATCAAGCCAACCGTTTCTATATGCAATAACATCAAGACACAGGGTTCCCACGGGTCATGGAATTTCTGGAATATCATGGAATTTAAAAGGTCTATTCCAGACATTGAAAGTCGGGGAATTTTATATTTGTTTTGTCCAAATCATGGAATATCAGAAGTGCCTCCTGCTGGCAGAGAATGAATTTGCTTTTTTTCAATAAGCCCCTCTTCTCTGTTGTTGCTCACTCTTTGTTTCTGTTTTCTGCATCAACTCTGAGCAGTTTTCATATTCTTAATCCCAGCTCAAGCACTTTTGTTTCAATCTATAAGAATAATCAGCCTATGTTATAGTTTAAAGTTAAAGATATTAGTAGCTATTAATAAGGTGAGTGAGTCTTATGAAAGCTAAATACAAATAAAAGCTGAATATTCATTTCTTTGTACCATTTTTATTTCTAAAATATGATATATTTTTATAGGACGAGGTTTCATATACTTGGCAAATTCATTTTTCAGAGGTTTGTAGGTACAGACATCTGTTGTGGGCGTTCTTGGCAGTTTTTATGAGGCTTTTTAAAATATTGTTCATATCAATATCGGAATTATATCATATCAACTGAAATTAAGAAATATATTGTGATTTTAAATTTTGGCCATATCATCCAGCCCTAGTTTCCATTCATCAAAATGTAATTTTATCTATACCATATTTTATTTATTTTTTTTGCGCTGTTTGCCTATTGTTATGGTTAGGCTATTTTTAGGTCCATTTTATCCCCTTCCGGCTCGTCAACTGGCAATCACTTGAGTCAAATGCAGTCACCAGGCTGTACCTGTCAACTAAGGCAAACATGCCAGGAAAATGTACATTTCAAGAGCTTTGGCTACGAAATTTCAAAGACTGTGTGTTAAAAGCAGACGACAAAAAATCTAGATGAAAAGTTTGTAAAACTAGTATCGAGCTATCAAATATTGGAGAGGGAGCACAACAGTGGCCTGTTTTTCCATTCAGTATAGGTCATGTAAATTCAGCTTTTTAGTCAGTGAAAGTCAGGGAAAAGTCAGAGAATTTGACATTTGGCTTAGAGTGGGAACCCTGAAGACATTCATTTATGATGTGTTTTTTGCTATTTGCAATCCAGATGTGAGATCTCTCTTGCACTTTAAGTCTGTGAGATTAATCTAATTTCATTTTCAAATTCGAGTTTGGCTTCCAAGAATAATGAAACAACATTGTTAAAGCAATACTTGATTTATTATATGTAGGTGTTTATACGTTTTTACACACGCGCACACACAAACACACACATACATATATTTATAACGCATAAATAAAACGTAAAGTGAATCAAATGTATTACGTTGCTTATAGACCCACTACCATTTTATCCACCCGCTGTTAATATACCCAAGTTCTTATAAAAACTGTTTGTAGTTATT
>JAFVLL020006568.1:0-12000 GCA_021397915.2 Tor tambroides
GTAATTCTCACATTATCTCTGCCAAACCATTAAAACGGAGGGAGAAAGAGAGAGACAGAGAGAGGGGTGCTTTATTAATCACCCAGTAGACTATATCGCCACCTAGGGGCCTTATGTAAGTGTATTTGGTCAGGTTTGTCATTGAAAGTGAAAAGATAAGCTGTAAAACAAAAAGAATTTCAATTTCTGAATGAACAACAGATTGATGAATCAGAGTGAGATTTTAAAATGCTTTCTTGATAGATTTAATAACATTTTGAAGTAAAATATTGAAATAAATGCTGGAAGGAGAGTATTTAAGCTTATCTGGAACATTTCCCCATTGCATTTGGTTGTGATTCATATATAGCTGTTTTTTAGATTAGTATGTTTCAAATTGGTAACCAGATCAGATAATCTAAACTTAACTAGCAAATGGTACACATTCCAAATGGTGGTGACCTTTTATATTTGGTATTAAGATGGGTTTTGTATCAGGATAGTATCTGAACATTTTTAGCCGAATGCATTTACACCTTCATTCTAATGTGTGTCAAGTGTGAACCGACTGCACTTACCCCTGCAAAATGCAAATCTCAATGTCCATATTAATAGAGAGGTTCTGTTAACTGACATATTTCATTCATTTACAGAATCTGAAAAAAAAAACTGATGGATATTTCAACATGTTTTCTGTCATTTCTTGTATTTCCTCTCTTTAAGAACCGCTCTGTAAAGAAGGATTGACAGTGAAGAAGAACAGAATTTTTTTTTTAAAGCACTTCCTAAGGAAAGAGGGAAATGGGATGGCATTAATTGAGGTTGTATATGTGGTCAAAATCACAAACCACTTCTAGATGCTTTTTTAGTGATCCAGTCACAATGTGATATAATAACACATTGATTATCAAAAAAGCAAGTTAATATAATTTGTAAAGGGAGCCACATAGTATTCTGCGTAAGATTAATTTTTATTGGTTGGTCAGAGAACCAAATTCAAAACTTGTATGACAATTTGCATGAAAAGTGAAAGTTTGAACCACAATATGGTCATTAAAAGAGCTGCAAGAGGCTTTTACGCTACAGGTTGAGTGTTGAAATTTTAAAAGATGTCAAATATTTGGAAAGACAGTAGATTCTAGAGCAACCTTATCAAAAGAATCAACACATATCCAGCTACGAGGTAACATTTTCTTGAAGGACAGAAGCCCACGTGGCTTTTCAGGAGATCTGGATGACGATAACGTCGATGCACTACTATTTATCTCTGTCATTCTAGGTACACTGTCCCTCCTGAGGAACAATAGGCTTCCTCAAGGGACAAACTGGAAAGCAGGGCCATTGTTTTTTGGTGTTAATCACCTGGTTGAGAGCTGACAATGAGTAATTACTGCGATCCTGAAAACCGCAGCCTCGGCGGTGTCTAAATACTACTCGCTGTTGATGAATGGACCAATTGATCTGCAGTCATATTCAGCCTTTGCATGTGATTCCTATGTCAAGGCCTATTTCTGACAATGTATGGTGAGTGATTTACCCATATACAGACAAATACCCACAATCAAACAGAGCAGAGGATGGTAATTGGAGCATGGCAATATAAATTATAATGCTGTAGACGGCCTCTATCTGTGTAATTGTATGGTAAGCTGAAAATCACAGATCTTTCAAACAAAAAACACTGGATGTGGGCATAACAGCAGTGGATATTACACACAGTTTTTCTTTTTCTCTGCCTCATTCAGCCTTTTCATCTCCTTTTTTTCTTTGGAATATGCTCAGGAAAGCATCATTATGACAATTACTTTTCTCAGCAGGCTTGGCGGAAGATAAAACGGGCAAAAAACCCATAGACTTACACTGAAAGGACCGTAGCCATCTATCTAGAGACCAGAACATCCTAGAAACTTGGCCCTTTTGACTTGTTCCAGTAAGCAACCATATAGCAACACATTAAAAACCATTTAGAACAACTATATATAATCACCACTCACCTTTTTTTCAGAAAAGGCCTCTCCTTGTGTGACTTCAACTTATCCCCCTCCTGTCAGGTGATTCAGTAGCACTCCATGACACTGTTCATCCTCTTTTTTTAATTTCGACTCCATCAGCCCATCACATTCTGCTGAGACTCCACAGCCACACTTTCCTCCATGATTACACTTCGACAGACACCAGTCAGACCTGCACACAGAGCTGTTCATCAGCCACTTAAGACAGCATGCGTGGCTGATTTTATGGTGGAAGGCACAGAAGTGACATTGACCTTTCTTCTGAAATAATCGCTCATGAGGTAAACCGCCTGTTAAGTATGCAGCACAGTGCATGTGAATGACATACTGAATGTCATATTCAGCACGTGCAGCTTTATCAACCAGAGAAAGAACACCACCGCCACACATTTATGAGTAGATATGCTTGAATAATGACATTTTACTGCTCTGGTTTCTTTAAAAAATGGTGTTTCTGTACGGACACTGAAATATAATGTTATAAATCACAATTTTATGATAGCACAACATATTTAATATGATACCGACTACATACATGCAGAATTTTAACAGTTCTCATCCATCAAATGCAACCAAACACAAGCCAGTGAAATCAGTCAGTGTTTGACATAACTACACAATATCAAACTTCTTACACTAAGTGCTTTGGCGTAACTCGTTACGCATCATTAGAGCAATGGACATAATTGATGTCTCAGATTATGCAGCTTGTTGAATAGAGGTGTGCTATTAAGGAACACATTTTTGCCTGCTGGATGGCGGTGTTATTAACTCAAACAAGCTAAAAATTACTAAAATTATTAAAAAATATTTTCGGGTATTTCAAATAAACCTGAAATAAAATAAAAAGTAAATATTACATGAAAAACTATTTTATTTCAGTTAATGGCCAAGGCAACATTTCTAATTTTCATTTGAGTACTAAAAATGTTTAAATATTTAAAAAATAATAATAATAAAATGACTGAAGTACATAACAAAGGTACTAAAATTGAAAATCTAAAAATAAAGGCAAATTCAGAATATTCTTAAATATTATAATAACATCAATTATACTAATATAACACTACTGCTGAATGATAAAAATAAAATAAAATAAAATAATAATAATAAAAAAAATCCATAGACTTACAATGTGGTAAAAATGGTTTAAAACTCTAGTTGTCTTACACTGTTTACTATTTGTCCTCATGGCTCTGTTCCATAGCACAGTTACTCAGCACAAGAAATTTTTTATGTAGCAGCTCAACAAATTGTTTCAATCACTTTCAATAAAATGTTAAAAAACACTCAAGAGCAGAGGTTGAAAAATCTCTGGGCCTGAAGAGGTGTGTATATAAAACTGAACAGTGACTGACAGCAGCAAATGACAGCTCTTTGCCGCAGCCTTGCTTTTCCCTTGGCGGTGTGAGGGGAATGAAGACAAGCCGATCAGAGGGGACGCTGCCTGTCGCTGGCCCCCCGCCTCCCACCCGTTTGCTGTTAAATTACGGGTTGGGGTGAGACGACTTCCTGCAGAGCAACACTGCTGTTCTGTAGACCAGCAGTCAACACTTCACATTGAGATGAATGAAGAGGAAAGGTGTTGTCAGCATGATGAGTCAAGCTGTTTTAAATGGTTTGAGGCAGTACGAGAGGACACATTTGAAAAAGGGCAGGTACTCCAGTGTAAGAATGCCTTACCTTAAGGCCTTTAACGGGTGTCAATAATATCAAACTGTCTCAATGCATCATTTAAGAAAAAGCAAAAATGTAAGGTGTAGCCAAGAATAATTTTAAAGAAATTTTCAGATACACTTTAAAAAAAAAAGTACCTTGGCAGACATGGGTTGAGTACCATGTAAATATTAAGGTATACGGCAATTATTTAGTACTACACACACACACACACACACACACACACACACAGGCCTACTATGTAAAAGTACTGTATATATATACTGTATATTCTTTCCGTAACAGGTTGTTATAGACAATATAGATTTAAATGCCAAAAAAGTTACATGGCAATACATAGTAATTTTGCTACATATAAGATATTTTCTGTTTTTTTTTTTAATAAATATGAAATATTAAAAATGCTATGTTCCCAAAATCTTAAGAAATGCTATATTCCCTATTGCTGTGTGCGTGTGCAAGTCAAGGTAATATCAAAGTACTTTAATATAACTGGTATTTTAAGAGATTTTGTACTGTCCTGACAGTCTTTTGGTTCGAAACTGCGTTTAGGCTACCTGTAGTACAGAGTCGTTCACAAGTTTCACATGCAGGCGTTGAATTTAATCTTCTTTATCACTGACAGACGATACGAAGTACTGGCAAGTTTGGTCAGATTGAAGGTAAACTATCCGCTTTATTCAGCGATGTGTTTGTTTCTGTGTTCTAACGTTTCTCTTTAATCAGTTATCGAGAGTGAAAAGCCACCTCAAACGATTCAGCGCGTGAGCGAGCTGTACTAGATAACGATCGCGGGAATGATTTTAAACTGATTCTAGAATCGAATCAGACCTGTTGACGTCTTCATCGAAAAGAACCGACTCAAAAGAGTGATTCATTCACGAATTACAATGATGCTAAATTGTCAGTAGTGTCAAGGTAAAATGATTCTGCCAATTAATCAATAAAATTGTTTCGCTATTGAAAACCTACATGATTTAAATCTAGCGACGCCCTCCTTAATGAGAGATTTAACTTACGTAATATAGGTACATTATTTTGCGATAATGAGGGCTGTAATGTTACTTTATTACACAACCACTTACTAGCTAATTGATTCGAAATATTGGCTTGAGTTGAAACTATTGATTTTATTATTATTTGTATCAGTCAATTATACAGTTTAGCAGTCATTATAAAAGTTGGCGCGCTTTTTCATGACCGTTGAAACCAGTAGTAAACAAACAACCAGTATGGTCTCCGTTAAAATACTTTAGATATAAAATATTAATTTTGTCCTATTGTCTTCAAAACTCGACTTAATCTCTCTTTTTAATATCAATGTCATGATGTCAAACCATGTTTACTTTGTAGAGCATTAACTTCTATGCACTATGTGCTATTGACCAAGAGATGACGCTGTTTCTCAGCTCTCAGCTGACTTGAGGTGGAGATGAAAATTGTTTACTACACAGGTGAGATGTCTAATTTCAAACCTAGAAGATGCTGTCTAAAATTGTTGACCTTTAAATTGCTTTAAATTTATGCAATAATAAGTATATGAAATGCATGTAAAATAGAAAAAATAAAATAAAAAGAAGTGAAGAAATGCTTGATAATCCCTCCTACTCCTTGCACACGTGCATCCTCAGAGAGTCTTTTCCAGATTATGCAAAAACAGATCTGCCAGAAATGGAGAGGACATGACGTGACATTTCCATTCAGTGACTCGGAGAGAGACCTCTACATAAGACCTGCCTCCTCATAAACCTGTGAACCGGGCAGATACACGGCAGTCCCAGCTCAACCCCTGCATCCCGCCAGCTCTTTCTCTCTCTCTATTTGCAGATAGCAACAGCGTCCTGTGATTTCTCTTGATGCTCTGAACTTCCACTGATTGATCAAACTGTGATCAGATCTCAACTGAGCCCACAACCAATTGACTTGTTAAAAAAATCTGTGCAAGTTTCTGTCTCCTGGATTCAGGTAAGTAAAGCATTATTTTGTATGAATGCATTTTATGCATGTTTATTTTAAAATATAAAATGCAATTATTCTAAAATTTAAATTTAAATTAACATTTTATTTAAAAAGAGTACTAAAATAGTTGCATGCAATATTGCTATAGGGATTTAGTAAACATTAAACTTCACTTTACTGTGGACTTTTGGTTATAATTCAGTTGTTAAATGAGTGTTGTCATCTTAAACAAGATGATATTCAAAGACCTGAGGAACGTTTTGCTTTAGTACAGTGTAAGATCCAACTTGGGGTCAGGGATTTGTGTAAATCCCACAACTGAAATATGCTCTCTATACAGTCTGTCATTCTTGTGCACATTTTAAGTTTATATATAAAATAACAAAAATACATTTAAACATGATAGTATGAGTAAAATATAGAGATTTCATAATTGATATATTTTGTCATTCCTCTGAAAATACATAATTAACTATTGCACATTTTAAGTTTCTAAGAATATAAAAATAACAAAAATGCACAAATTATGTATAAAAATACATAAAATGTAAAAAAAACAAACAATTAGTGATATTTGGAGATGTCACTTCTCAACCTGATATTGTCAGACTTCTGTCGTGTGTGTCATGTGTTCCCGCCTCATGTTTCCGTATTTGGTTTGTTTCCTGTCCTTGTTTAATGTGATTATTAGTTAATTATGTCCTAGCTGTGTTTTGTTAATTTTCCTGTGTATTTATTGTCCTGTTTGTTCAGTTTGATTTCGTCTGGTCTACTCGTTACTCCCCGGTGTTCCTGTCTGTGTCAACCTTGCCTTGTCTTGCCCTGCCTTGTATGAAGTAAAGACTGTTATTTGAGTTTACATCCTCGTCTCCGTGTTCCTCGTTCATCCTTGCTGTGTGCACCGTGACAGAAGACCAGACCAAAACATTAAGCGGCGCCCCTTTTCACCGTTTTGTTTTCTGTTTTTGAAAATTCTTTTGTTTTGTTCCTGTGTTCTGTCCCGCGGTTCCAAAGTCAAGTTCACGGGCTGCCGCTTGTTCACGCCGCCGTCCGTGGCTCACCCATCAACGCTGCCGTCCGCGGCTCACCGAAGCCCGCCTGCAGTTCCTGTTTTATGTCTTGTCATGTCCACAGGAACATTTTATCAGTCTTGTCTTGTCGGTCTTGTCTGTTGGGGTTCCGGTAGTGCCTCATCAGAAGCGGTTTCTGAGTTCGCCCTGTGAGGGCCCCTGACTCCACGTCCAGCCCAAGGAGGGCTGTAGTGCTCCCGTCATGCCCAGTATGGACCTCAGCTTCCAAGCCTACACTGTAAAAAAAAATCCGTAAAATTTACTGTAAAAAAGTGGCAGCTGTGGTTGCCGGAATTCTACTGTAATAAATACGGTAACAACTTTTTAGGTTTTACGGTTTTAACTTAAATTTACTGTTATATACCATAATTTAATTAACTGATATACCAACCTATTGAAGTACTGAAATCTGTTTTGTACCTTTGAAATACACTGATAACCACCAAATGCAGGTGGTGTTGAGAAAGTCACATGATGAACCAAAGCCCAGCACAAGCAGCTTTTAAATAATAACATATATAGAAGGTGCACAGTGTCATTCACACATGCACTAAACACCATCATGGTGAGACTCATTAAACTGAAGTATGCAATAAACATTAATTTAACAACATTAGATATAACATACAACCCTAATAAACATGACTGATACGAAAAAACTATAAGAAGCAGCATAGTTATTTTAAATAAAAAACATTAAATTCAAACAAAATTTGACATGCAACGCAGGGAATTCTGGGAACGTCAATTTACTGTTTTTCCCTGTAAATTTTACAGGAACTTACCGTTAACCATTTAACAGGTTTTTACTGTAGCATTTTCACAGTTTTTTACCGTTAAAATCACGATCATTTTTTGCAGTGTAGCCCAGGAGGGCTTCCTGTTCCTGCGTGCAGTCCTGTTCCTGTTTGTCTAGCCTCGGTGGGCTGTCTTGTTCCTGTTTGTTTAGCCCCGGAGGGCTCCTGATACCCTGCAGCTACCCCATGGAAATTGGCGGGGGGGGGGGGGGGGGGTAGAAGGGTTCCGGCTGGAGTGGACCACCTACCATGGCCTCCAGAGCTCCCAGCTCCGCAATGGCCTCCGATCTGTCTGTTCCGCTCTGGAGGTCCCCGTCCGGTGTTCCTGTCCATGTCTGTGCTGAGGGGCCTCCAGAGTGCCCACTCTCCCTCCCCAGTGGAACTATTACAGCGCGGGACGCGCCTTCCGGGAGGGGGGAGTTATGTCAGACCTCTGTCGTTTGTGTCATGTGTTCCCGCCTCATGTTTCCATATTTGGTTTGTTTCCTGTCCTTGTTTAATGTGATTATTAGTTAATTATGTCCCAGCTGTGTTTTGTTAATTTTCCTGTGTATTTATAGTCCTGTCTGTTCAGTTTGATTTCGTCTGGTCTACTCTTTACTCCCCGGTGTTCCTGTCTGTGTCAACCTTGCCTTGTCTTGCCCTGCCTTGTATGAAGTAAAGACTGTTATTTGAGTTTACATCCTCGTCTGTGTTCTTCGTTCATCCTTGCTGTGTGCACCGTGACAGACATATTTCAACAGTGATAATATTTTGAATTTAATTCCTACGTTAACTAATATAAACATTGTTTGACATTATTTCTGCCCTGCTCTGTTTCATAAAAACAGAAAATATTGAAGATTAAAGTGAGATTTGTTTTATTTTAGTGTAATTAGATGCATATTTTAAAACCCTGCAAATTGATGTATATACACTCTCTCTCTTGCTGTTTATCTTTCTTTGTTCAACTCTCACACTTTCAAGCCATGCTAAGAGGAGGATTGTGGGATATGGTGGTTGCCATGGTGCTATGGGGCGTCTGGCTGCCCTCCTGTCTCGGCCAGACCACCTCACCCTCTCAGGATGGAAAAATGAAGTTTCGTCTGGCCGGATACCCTCGCAAGCACAACGAAGGGAGAGTGGAAGTGTTTTACAACGGAGAGTGGGGCACTATCTGTGATGACGACTTCACCTTGGCCAACGCTCATGTTCTCTGTCGCCATCTAGGGTTCGTGGAGGCACTAAGCTGGTCGCACAGTGCCAAGTATGGGCCTGGCACCGGTGAGTTAAAAATAAACCTTATTAACAAAACGTCATTTTCATTTTAGTTCAGTTTAGGTATTTTTTCACATCTTTCTCTATACACTCAGAAAAAAATGGAAAAAAGCTGTCACTGGGGCCGTACCCTATCAATTATATCATGCATATTAACACTTTAAAGGAAACTAAAATTTACATAAGTCCCTAAATGGTACATATTAGAACCTTTTGAAAAGGAATTGCCCCAGTTTATAACTTTTTTTCTGAGAGTGTATGAAAGTCATGTTGTAAGCTAACCTGGCTGGTCAAAAATCATGTTCCTGCAGGTAAAATCTGGCTGGATAATGTCATATGTGGAGGATCGGAAAACAGCATAGAGAAATGTGTGTCCCGTGGCTGGGGGAACAGTGACTGCACACACCAGGAGGATGCAGGAGTGGTTTGTAAAGATGAAAGACTTCCAGGCTTTGCAGATTCCAACATTATTGAGGTAGATGATCTCTTTCATACAATGTCAGTGATTCTGGCAAACAGAGAAAAAATAACATTGCCAACATGCCATTTCATAGAGTGCTGCAGTTATGACGTATTGTTGTAGGCCAAGTGGACGTTAGCATCACTCTGGTTCCCTCGACAAAAACCCAGTAGGATTTTTCCATTGGCTTTTGGATCATTGCAGAAAATAAGGTCTTGTGACCAACAATAGGTCATGCATTTTTACACCTTTTGTTTGAAAATCTTCACAAAAGAACACAACTTCTATTAATTTTTAAGCCTAAATTAAATTGCCAGAAGTAAAAAGCTAAATGTAGGCTATAAATGAACGACAGTCACATAACTTTAATGTCACAACCATTAACCCCCTGACTCTTTCAGTCTTGATTTTAAAAAATGCATTAAAGTTTCAGTTTGAATAGTTTACAAGATTTTGGTTATAAACACAATGAGTCTATGAAAGTGGAGTGGTGAGTAGATTTAGTTTACCTGTGATATTTAATGTCCCCAAAAACCTCTAAAGTCCCATTTAGACACTTATTAGCAACTGTGTATTACTGATGTATTTTAAGATTAAAAAATGAAAATATCTTGAGCTTGTGTTAACCATAGTCCTTTTTTTAGTAATTTAACCAAAAATTAATTAAAAAAAACCCCCACTGACTTCAAGATGAAGGATCCGGAAGTGCTAAAATACTCTTTTCTGGGTTTTGGCCTACAAAAATAAGACATCCTTGCTGCACTCTATTACACGAATAAACCATATCTAATTTAACACAGTCTCCTGTATGTGCAGTGTAATGCTGATTGAGAATTGCATGTCAAATAACAAAGCTGTCTCAGCATGCATGCAAGTCATCTAGAGTCAAAAGCACATTTTTACTGGTTTTCACTGTTGATGTTGTTTTTGCCTGTGTTTTTTCTCAAAACAATTGTTCCCCTTTTACTTACAAAATAAGATAAATGTTTACTGAGATGGCATTTTGGAGCGATGCTTATAGATTCAACGTACTTGATTTGCTGTCCATCAGTTGGAAAAAAATTGATTTTACATTTCAAATTTGTTTTCTTAACATCAACTTATCTAAAAGAGAGATGTGCTGTTACTTTTTCAAAGCAAGAATTTTTGTATCCTGGATCAATAAACAACCACCTTGCAGCACCCAGAACTGTATGACAACTTGTTTAAAATGCATTTTCTCTCATTTATGCACTGCTTTTATCTCTTCACCTGTTTTATCCTACTTCATTTTTCATCTTCTCCCTCTCCGTTTGACTGCCCCTTTCCCCTCCCATGTTCTCTCTTTTGGTTCCTCATCCATATGCAAAGAATGAAAGTCCACAGCCAATGTCACTCTGCTTTGACTGAAAGTCTTTGCTCTGTTGTAAATTAGTCTCTGATGATCTGCTTGTGTGCTGGAACCACACCAGAGAAAGAGAGACAGATGTAGAGAAACGAGAGCTTGGAGAATTAGAGACTGAACAGCAGAAGAGAACCCAGGTAGCCAAAACGGTTTGGCCCGATAATGGCCCAGATCCGGCAGGCCGGAAGAAATAACTCGGCCCGGCTGCGGTTGCCAGACTCGGCAGGGACATGGGATGAATGACGCCCCAGGATCGGCCAAAATACACTGGCCCGAGTCCGGCTGTCAAAACTGCCGGCATTAGGCCACAATCACACCGACAAGAATTGAAACACTTAGCTGGTACTGGCCCGAGTCTGGGTACTAAAACTGAGTCGACACCACCGGCATTGGGCCACAATCACACCGACGAGAAATGAAACACTTAGCCAGTACTGGCCCTAATCTGGGTACTGAAACTGGGCCGACACCACCGGCATTGGGCCACAATCACACCGACGAGAAATGAAACACTTAGCCAGCATTGGTCCGACAATGGGTACTGAAACTGAGCTGACACTGGGTCACAATCATGCCGACACCTAGCCGGTATTAGTCTCGTTCTCTAAATCAAAAAAAAATATATATACTTACACTTATTCATACAGAATTACAACTTCTAAAATATGTGTATTGAAGACTCCTTCCAGTTTTTATATAAAACCAGAGCTTTGAATAATTTGTTTTTCCACAAAATGACATCGTTACCTTAAAATCCTTAAGATGGCATCTACTTCCAACTAAAATAAAATATATTTTTACAGTGTCCTTGTTAAACCTACATGTTCTTATGAATGTCAACTAAATATGTCACCTTTACAAAGATTAAGGGTTTGGCCCTTACACCATTTCTTTTCATGGCATCCCCACCAACTACCCCATGAATTACCCCATGAACATAAATATGTGCCCAAAGTAAGCAGCCATCTTTTGATGAACTTTTCAATCTCTCCATCTGATGTACTGCCAGTGCTTGCATTTCTTTGCACTGATTGAAAAAAAAAAAATCTGTCACAATACTATAGACCAGTGGTGTCAAACTCAATTCCTGGAGGGCCGCAGCTCTGCAGAGTTTAGCTCCAACCAGCTCCAACTCACACCTGCTTGGAAGTTTCTAGTAATCCTGAAGACCTTGATTAGCTGGATCAGGTGTGCTTGATTATGGTTGGAGCTAAACTCTAGCACTATGTCAGCAAACTCACAATTATAGCTTCATTATAAATAAACATTACTTTGATATTATATGTGTAGAACAGTTTATTAAAATGATATTATATGTTAGATTATCAAATGTTTACTCACCAGGGTAGCAAGTTATTCTGGTCTTCTGGCAATTAGCAGCACAAAAAGCCCGTCAGGTTTTGTC
>JAFVLL020006569.1:0-17041 GCA_021397915.2 Tor tambroides
ATGAGCGACAGGTTTAATTCATCTATCTGTAAATATCTTGGTTTATTTTAAGTGCAAAATCTGTCATACACAGGCAAAACTGGCTTAAATCTCCTTTGTTTTCCTCTTTTTCTTGTTAAATTTAACTCTGGTTTCATCCCTCAGGCTTATAAATAACAGGAAAAAAACAACAACAAATGCAATTTTTGATGCATATTATGATTAATTATGATGAATATTATGATTATTCAAAGATATTTAAGCCTTTTTTCTGAGTGTATAATCTCATACTATGATATACGCAAACCTATTATAGTTATGTTTTCTGTTTTTTGTCATGATTCTTCATTGTTAAAAGACCAATCCTGTGGGAAACACTGTGGATTGATATTGAATATCTAATATTTAAATTTATCAAATTAAATTCTCTTGTAAATATGTATTTTTGGTGTATAAAAATAAAGTTTGGAGCAAAATTTGGTGATTAATTTGATATCTATGTTTGGGAAATACCATGTGCACAAACAAAAATGGTCTAATGATAAACCTAATATTACATTATTTAAAATTGAACTTAAATATTACATTGAAGCTTTAAAAGATCTAAGAAATAAAAAAGTAAAAAGGATGCATAAAATATTTGAATCCTTTTTCTAAAGGAAATTTCTTGTAAGTTATCCCTGTAGTTTTTTTCCTTCTGTCTTTTTCTCGGTTTGTTCGTTTGATGCTATTATGAATGTAACTGATGATAGCTGAAAACACTGTGTTACTGTTCTTGTTATGCAATAAAACAAATAACTAACTAAAACCAAACTTATTTAACAAACGAACACTTGAACTTACATCAGCGTGATAACTACATACAATGTCAAAAACCATCTTTGGAAAAAAAAAATATTTGAAGTGTTAGTTTGTCTCACGCCACCAGAGGGCGCTCGAGGCGCTCTGGCGTCACTCTGCAGCGCTCGTGAGGATCACTCGGTGTGCGCATGCGCGACTGACTGAGACCTGTACGGTGAGAGTGAGTCCTCTTTTTCTTATCTATTATTTGCTTTTTGGTGTCGTGCATGGATTATTTTGCGTAATTATGTTTGAGGGCAGCAGGAATGTAAGGTAAATGTCAGCTTTTCGTATGAATAGCGCTGGAGTGATTTACTTAGACGTGTGTGTTCAGAGCTGAAAGAGATTTTTACTCCAGAAATGCCCTTCGTTCAACCGATAAAAACGATCATATTGTGTCTAATGTTGCTCTGTTTATAAAAGATGAGTTGAATACGGAGTTGTTCAGGACAAATAGTTTAACAAATGAGGAAAGTAAATCCACCTTACTTAAACATGTAAGTTAGCTCTCAGTTAGCCACTTACTGAATGAAATTCACCAAAATGTTGTAGTTCACATTTATTATTATTATTTGCTAAAGAGATTTTATAAATTCAGATATTTTCTCTTGTGGACTATATGTAAACATCTTTTATGTGAAATTATTCAGGTCAGTACTAAATAAAATGCACTCTGTATTATCCCTCTGATTTTGGTAAAATAATTAAGAAAACTGTGTGGGAATTTTAAAGGTGTGTTGTGGAGCAGCACTGCGCTTCTCGTCGGGTATGGGACCGCATTCAGGCTGGAATAGCCTCTTGTTTCAGAGGTGTAATTGTCAAAGATGACTTTAGAAGAAGACACTGTAAGCTAGGCTGGTAGTTTGCTTTTTCCACCGACGAGGGTAGGGGGAGAGGGCCAAGAAATATAGAACTGAAATAGAAATGTAATGATTTACAAAGAGACAACACTTAATGCCTCATTGATTTATTATTTTGGCAAATCTGCTTTTCCACACAGAAATTCATGTTCAGTGAAGCTCCTCCCACAACAATCACACATTCAGCAATTCAGCAATAAATGCTGGAATATTCCCATCAGTTTACAAGTGAAGACGAGCATCAGAGCATCAGGAAGAGCTGAAATCTGCAGAGACTGAGTTTATTAAAGAGGACAGAGAGAAGATGAGAGATCCAGAACCCTGCAGAATCAAACACACTGAAGATACTGAACAACAAACAGGTTGCTCTTTATTCTTCATTCTTCATTAATAATGCTGACAGTTAAAAGTTTCAGGCAGTTTTAGATTTTGGCTTGTTCTAACCGGAAAAATATCTAGAGCTGTTGAATAATTTTGCTGAAGCATCAAATAATAAGGGACACTTCCAATGAATTGCTGATTAATTGTTTTTTTCAACAAAATGTATGTTAGATCGAGTCTCCACCCCAGATAGTTAAGATCCAGTCCCGGATGCCAGATCCTGTCAGAAAATATCCTTTTTTTTCTGGTGTCTGAACAAATAAAAGGAAGGAAAAGGAAAGGAGATGGCCAAGTATGGTGACCCATACTCAGAATTTGTGCTCTGCATTTCAACCATCCAAGTGCACACACACACCGTGAACACACACATGGAGCAGTGGGCAGCCAATGCTGTGGCGCCCGGGGAGCAGTTGGGGGTTCGGTTCTTGCTCAAGGGTCTCACCTCAGTCATGGTATTGAGGGTGGAGAGAGAGTGCTGCTTATTCACTCCCCCCACCTACAATCCCTGCCGGACCTGAGACTCGAACCCACGACCTTTGGGTTATAAGTCAGACTCTCGATCCATTGGGCCACCACTGGCCACCAAGCAGGGTTAGTCAGCAGGGTTGACGATACCCAAAACCCATTAACATCAAGTCTTGTCTGGTACCCAAAACTGTATTAACAGTCTTCTATCAACCAAGAAGTTGACTGAGCAAAGCCAGAGAAGAGCAGAAGCAGGAGACAAAGTAATGATGATAAAAATTTCAATGCTTAGACTTCGTCTGACCAGCACACATGCAACAAGTAGTGATTTACCAAACACAACATCCCGTAAACCTTGAGTTTCCATAAACATTCCCTCTTATCTCTTATTCATATAGACAAAACAGTTCATGAAACCTCACAATCATAAGATTAAACAATGAAAATATAAAAGCAAGGAAAATAATAAGCAATAGAAAAACAATAAAATAATAAATGAATAAATTAACAAATAATAAAATTATATAAATGGTAAATGATAAAACAATCAAACAGTAAATTACATAAATAACTAATGATTAAATGAATAAATGATTATAAATTAATAAAAACAACACAAATGTTCTACATTTACATTACATTGTCATTTTGCAGACGCTTTTATCCAAAGCGACTTACAATTGGAAGTGCTCATAATACTGAGTTTCAGGCATTGTTCAAAATAACTACAAGCCAGAAAGGGAGGGAATAAATAAAGGGAAATATTATTATTATTATTTTTTTTTATTTTAGGATGAAGTCAAATGGTGTCGAAAGAGATGAGTTTTCAGCTGTCGCTTGAAAATTGTCAGGGAATCAGCATTCCGGATTGGGGTGGGAAGATCGTTCCACCAGCCAGGAACAGTGAACGAGAATGATCTGGAGAGTGATTTTGTGGCTCTCTGTGATGGTACCATGAGGCGTCGCTCACTAGCGGATCTCAGTCTTCTGGAGGGAATGTAGATTCGTAATAGTGAGTGGAAGTAGGCGGGTGCTGAGCCTGTGGTTGTTCGATATGCAAGCATCAATGTCTTGAACTTGATGCGAGCCTCAACCGGTAGCCAGTGCAAGGAGATAAAGAGAGGTGTAACATGGGCTCTTTTGGGCTCGTTGAAGACCAGTCGTGCTGTTGCATTCTGGAATCATTTGTAGAGGTTTGATTGTGCATGATGGAAGTCCAGCCAGAAGGGCATTGCAGTAGTCCAGCCTAGAAATGACAAGGGCCTGGACAAGAAGTTGTGCAGCATGCTTCGTTAGAAAATGCCTGATCTTTCTGATGTTGTGCAATGCGAACCTGCAAGATCGAGCTGTCTTTGCAATGTGGTCTTTGAAGGTCAGCTGATCAAAGATTACACCAAGATTTATGACTGAACTCGATGGGGTAATTGTAGAAGAGCCTAGCTGGATGGTGAAATCATGCTGTAGAGATGGAGTGGCAGGGAAAATAAGAAGCTCGGTCTTTACCAGGTTGAGCTGGAGGTGATGTTCTTTCGTCCATGCCGAGATGCTCTCCAGGCAACCTGAGATCCGTACATCCACTGTTGAATGAATGAATGAATGAGGCATTTATATAGCGCTTTATTGTGTATTGCTATACACCCAAAGCGCTTTACAATCATGTGGGGGGGTCTCTCCTCAACCACCACCAGTTGGATCATCTGGTTGAAATGAGAGGTAGAGCTGTGTGTCATCAGCATAGCAATGGTAGGAGAATCCATGTGCCTGTATGATGGGACTTAGTGATGTAGTGTATATGGAGAAGAAGAGGGGTTCAAGAACTGATCCCTAAGGAAGACCTGTGACCAGTTGGTGTGCTCTGGATACCTCTCCTCACCAGGACACCCTGAATGACCTACCAGTGAGAGAGGATTCAAACCAGCGAAGAGGAATCCCTTTGATGCCCAGAGATGAGAGGGTGGACAGGAGGATCTGATGATTGATAGTGTCAAAAGCAGCAGACAGGTCCAGCAGAATAAGAGCCGATGATATAGAATCAGCCTTTGCAATCCGCAAGGCTTCAGTGACTGACAGCAGCGCAGTCTCAGTTGAATGTCCACTTCTGAAACCTGACTGCTTAGCATCCAGCTGGTTATTTTGTGAGAGAAATAATGATACCTGGTTGAAAACTTTGTTCAAGGGTTTTTGCTAAGAATGGAAGGAGAGAAACAGGTCTGTAGTTATCTAAAAGTGAAGTGTTTAATGTAGGTTTTTTTGAGCAGTGGAGTTACCCGGGCCTGCTTGAATGCGGTGGGGAAGGTGCCTGTGAGGAGAGATGTGTTGATGATGTGTTTGAGTACTGGTAAAAGTGTGGGAGAGATTTCTTGGAGAAGGTGTGAGGGGATTGGGTCTAGAGGACACGTTGTAGGATGGCTGGAGGGGACAAGTTTTGATACTTCTGCCTCGGTGAGGGACAGAAGGAGAAGATGGGTGTTTTAGCAGTGCATGTGGTTGGTTGGAGGTCCTGTGTGTGAGGGGCTGAAAATTGACTGCTGATTGTTCTAGTTTTGTCGGCAAAGAAATGTAGAACCACCAGCTGTTATAGAAGTTGTGGGAGGTGGTGGAGGGGGACAGAGGAGAGAACTGAATGTTTTGAAGAGATGACGTGTGTCTGGAGCGCTGTTGATCTTGTTGTGGAAGTATGAAGATTTGGCAGTGTGGACTTCAGCAGAGAAGGATGACAGCAAAGACTGATACAAAGGTCTGATGGGTCTTTTGATTTGCAATATTTTCTCTCTGCCGCTCTGAGTTTGGACCAGTGCTCACAGAGAACATCGGATAACCAAGGGTTAGAAGGGGCAGCTCGTGCTGGCCTGGAGGAGAGAGGACAAATATCGTCTAGACAAGAAGTTAGAGTAGAGCATAAAGTGACTGTTGCTGCATTCACATCAAGAGTTGAGAAATGGGTAGGTGAGGGACGAGAAGAGGATACTGAAGATGAAAGATGTGAGGGTGAAAGGGAGTGTAGGTTTTGTCTAAAAGTAAGCAGTAGGGGGGTTGGAGGCACACAGGTAGAGAGATGTAGGTTAAATGTAATGAAGAAATGGTCAGAGATATGTAGGGGTTTGACCACAATGTTGTCTGTAGTACAGTTGCGTGTGTAAATTAAGTCAAGTTGGTTGCCTGATTTGTGAGTGCTAGTAGTGGTAAGGCGTTTAAGATCAAATGAAGCTAGGAGTGAATGGAAGTCTGTAGCATAAGGCCTGTCCAGATGAATGCTGAAGTCACCAAAGACTAAAAGTGGACTGCCATCCTCTGGGAATGAGGACAGCAGCCCGTCCAGTTCTTCTGTTTTTAAAATTCATGTATTTGATCAAACATATTTAATATATTTGATATTTGATAGTTCTCCCTATAGAAACATGAGGTTTGTGCCTATAATATTTTAAAACTAATCATTTGAAGATAAGTGTATGGAAAGTTTCAGGGACATAAAATTTATAAAATAACTTCAAAATGATCAAATTTTGTAGTGCAGTTGTCTACTTTCCGCTGCTTTATCAGGGTTCATCTTTATGTCCTTTCAATTTATTATGTCTTTTCACTTTCCCTTTTTTAATGAGTAACTGAGAAATGTACTGTTTTTACTTTGGTTTCAGAATTGATTGAAGATAATGAGGAGAAAAAAGAATCTGAGGAGAAAAATCATGTCAGAAGTGGAGAAAAACCCAAACAGAAAGATTTAAAGAAAAGAAGCGGCAAGAAATCTTTCACCTGTACTCAGTGTGGAAAGAGTTTCACAAACAAATGTTTTCTTGAGCTTCACATGAGAGTTCATACTGGAGAGAAACCATTCACTTGTGATCAGTGCGGGAAGAGTTTCTCACAATCATCAAACCTTAAGAAACACATGATCATCCACACTGGAGAGAAACTGTACACATGTGATCAGTGCAAGAAAACATTTTTGAGGGCTTCAAACCTGAAGCAGCACATGAATGTTCATCTGAAGGAGAAGCCACATTCATGTCATATGTGTGGAAAGAGTTTTTCACATCTACAAAGTTTGAAAGACCATCAGAAAATACACACTGGTGTGAGAGAGTACATGTGCTTTGGGTGTGAGAAGACTTTTACTTCAGCGAGCCATTTAAAACTGCATGAGAGGATTCACACTGGAGAGAAACCTTATAAGTGTTCACACTGTGACAAGAGATTCATTCAGTCAGCACAACTGAAAGCACACGAGATGATCCACACTGGAGAGAAACCATACAAGTGTTCACACTGCGACAAGAGCTTCAATCATTCGGGAACCCTGAAAACACATGAGATGATCCACACTGGAGAGAAACCGTATCACTGCACTGCATGTGGGAAGCGTTTCACTCATTTATCTTCTGTACACAAGCATATAAAAAACAATCACAGTAAGTAGATCATCTTCAGATCCAGCACTTTCAGGTCTGATGAGCGTCATCACCAAGTGTGACACAATAATGCATCAAGCAGTGAAATATCATCTGGATAAATCTGTCATTACAAGCGTCATGACAAAGAAACATTGTCTAAAGTTTTCACAGTGAACAAAGTCCATATTCATCTTCAAAACCAGCAGATTCAACTGAGAGATTCAGATCAAATCAAAGATGGAGATCCTCCCCAAAGAACAATGTCAAAAAGTTTTATTCTTGTGTATCATTTTGCTTCATGATATAAATGATATCATGGTGTTTTCTCATGGGTTTCATATTATGTTCTGTTGTTTCATATTATGTTCAATATGTTTAATAAGCATAAATAAAGTTAATCTTCATCTTCAAAACCAGCAGATTCAACTGAGAGATTCAGATCAACCCAGAAATGGAGTTCCTCCACAAAGAACAATGACAGAAATCATTGTGCTTTCTTATGGGTTTCACATTATGTTCAATCGTTTCATATAATGATCAATATGTTTAATAAGCAGGATTGTAAGTATAGTAATATCATTAAAATATTACAGATACCCACCCCTACTTGTAAGTCAGTAGGAGAGAGAGATCCAGCTCATTAGTTTTAACTTTTACTTAGCTAATTTTTGTATGTAAATGTAATTATTAATTATTGATTAAATGTTACCTTTTTTATTCATACTTTCTTTACTTTTTATATTTTAACAACTTTTATTGTCTGCTGATTGTACTTGAATTAGGAAAAAGTAGTTTTATTTTAGTTGTAATGTCTAAAAGCCATGAAGTATTATAATTGAGATTCAGTGAGTTTGTCTACATTAGCAACCCTTCTTCTTCTTCTTCTTCTTCTAGTGGTGAGAAGATCGATCCTAATATCGATAGTATCGATACCAAAGGGCTTAAAGTTCTCCGGATCTCCGGCGTGCAGCGTTTGGCTGCAGGAAAAAAAAAGATAGTTCTACATTTAAAAAAACAAACTAAAAACGTATTGATATCAAGTTAGAGTTCGTCTATCAATGGTATGAGAGGAACAAAGCTTTCACTCTCAATCAGAATCAGAAGATTTTGCTCTTGTAAACACGAGACGCGCATAATAATATGCAATTGCAGAGTCGCAGCCCTGATGAATGGAGAAGCGCGACACGTTGCGAGGTGCGATGCATTGGTAAAAGATGTCCATCTAGCGCATATTTACATAGAAACTTTAAAAAAAAAAAAAAAAAAAAGCAGCGGAGGTTTGTAAACAGTTCAGAGTAATCATGTCATCTCCATATGACTGCCAGAACGAATTTACCGGTATTTTTGAAAAGGTCCTGTTCACACATGATCTCTTAACGGTGATTTACCAGTAAAGACTGTATGTGTGAAAGGGGCGAAACTCTTCCTCTGCATATGCTGTGAGATTGAGTTTGCTTAACATTCATGTGGGAAAACAGTGTGCTTTCTCACTAGATTTGTAACGTAAATCATTTATAAACCTTTGCAGGAGAATACATCAACATTTTTCTGTGCGATTTATTGTACATCACGATTTCAAAAATAAAAGTTTCTGAGTTTGCATGTGGCCCAAATATAAAATTAAATGGATTTATACATCGTTGAATCTCGCTGTAAAGTGAAACATTATCAGGCCGTTGGCGCCCTCTGCAGATATTTGTTATAATACATAATGTACTTAAGATGGTTATGTTCATATTATGTTTAGGCATATTACATTATGTATTTTAACAGTGTTAAATACAATAAAACATTGTAATTAATTGGTTTTGATACTTTATTTGAGCCAATTATTATTGCTTCATCATTTAGGATTAGTTTATATATAAATATTGTCCTATTACAGCCTGTTTTTCACTTTGGTCTATTTGTATTACTAAAAATTTCAGATTACTCAATTGTTAAACTAATCAGTAGATTATTTTGATATACCAAAATAATTGTTGATTAGGGCCCTAGTTAAAACATTTCAAAATATGACTGCATTGTTTTACTTTTTGTAATTAAAAGACAAATATTTGGTCTATTGAAAATTCCTAAAAATAATATTAAAATATTGTCTCGTTCTATATCTGTATTTTGTCTCATCTCATGAGCTAAGTGTATTTTCACACCCCTAGTGTCTACGAGTGTGACATAGCTCATAATTTTCCAAGTGTATAATTTAGCTTTCATTCTTCAGGTTAATCATATATTCATGAAAAAAAAAAGAGTTTGAATAAGGAAAGGAATAACTTTGCTATAGTATCCTTTCAAATCTTTCAAATTTTAAAAGGGTCATATGATGCTATTTTAAAGATCATTATTTTGTGTATTTGGTGTATCAGAATATGTTGACATGCTTTAATGTTCAAAAAACATTATTTTTCAAATACTGTACATTATTATAGTTCCTCTATGCTCCGCCTCCCTCAAACGTGTCGTTTTCTACAAAGCCCCTCCTTCCGACAAGCACAGTCTGCTCTGATTGGCCAGCTGACCCAGTGGATTGTGATTGGCCGAATGCCACAAGCACGCGTCGGAAATGTAACGCCCCTTACCCAAATTCGTTTACGTGTGTCTGGAGCACTGTTTATCTTGTTGTGGAAGTATGAAGATTTGTTTCATTACTGGGTGAATCAGCGTTTTTGAACAAATCTCTTGAATGAATGATACAATGACTAATACAATGGCTGCATTCGAAACCGCATAATAAGTAGGTACTTAATTTCAGTAACTATACTTAACGAGCACTAAAAGAATACGTACTGTAGAGCCAAATCTTGTTAAGTATGAATGCGATCCGGACATCATCCGCCATGTTGACGTTATCATGTGACCTAAGACGTAATAACAAGCACAACAACTTAAAAGATATGAGCGACAGGTTTAATTCATCTATCTGTAAATATTTTGTTTTATTTTAAGTGCAAAATCTTTCATCCACAGACAAAACTGGCTTAAATCTCCTTTGTTTTCCTCTTTTTCTTGTTGAATTTAACTCTCTGGTTTCATCCCTCAGGCTTATAAATAACAGAAAAAACAACAAAAATAAATGCAATTTTTTGATGCATTATTATTATATGAATATTATGATTATTCAAAGATATTTAAGCCTTTTTTTCTGTGTAAATAATCTCATACTATGATGTACGCAAACCTATTATAGTTGTTTTCTGTTTTTTTTGTCATGATTGTTCATTGTTAAAGATACAACCATCTCTTCCACCTCTTTTATGAATACAGAGGTTTAGAATGTACTTCTTTCTTCACATACTCTTTTCTCCTACTATGTAATAGGTAAGTAGGCATATTCGCACACAACTTAAGTATATGTACGTCCAAATCTCGTGAGAATTAGTGCACCAGCCAGGTAATTCTCGCCCACACTTTTATGAATACTGAGGATTCAAACATACTTATTTGCTCACCTACTGCTTTTTGCGTTAGTACGCAAAAGGAAGTATACGGGTTTGAACACTTACTTCATTTCTGAATTAAAGTTAATCATCTGTTTGAAGGAATTTGTTGATTGAATGATTGATGACTCACACAGTCATTAAGACAGTGACTTGCTGCCACCTACTGGAGGGTTTAGATACATGTTTTGATTTTTCTTTTAACATATTTCATATTTCAATATTCATTTTCTAAAACCATTAATGCCCATCTATTATCATTATTTATGTTATGTTGAATCAAAATATATACTTCTAAAGATACATTTTGTAATGTCTATTCAATGCTTGAATCATTTACATTTAATCATTTAGCAGATGCTTTTATCCAAAGCTACTTACAAATGAGGAGAACAATAGAAGCAATCAGATCAGCGAGAGAGCAACAGTAAACAAGTGCCATGACAAGTCCAAAGTTAGTCCAGCACAGTACACGTAGCTAGGTTTATTATTATTTTTTGTTTGTTTGTTTGTTTTTTTAATAGTGCTAGTATTAGTTGGTCAGGTGCTGGTGAAAAAGATGCGTCTTTAGATGTTTTTTGAAAATGGCTTAAAACTCAGCTGTTTGAATTGAGATCGGGAGATCATTCCACTAGCTGGACACAGTCCAGGAAAAGGTCCGTGATTTAGTACATCTTTGGGATGGCACCACAAGGCATCGTTCACTTGCAGAACGCAAACTTCTGGAAGGTGCATAAGTTTAAACTAGCGAGTTTAGGTATGTTGGTGCAGCGCCAGTCATTGTCTTGTAGGCAAACATCAGTACCTTGAATTTGATGCGAGCGGCTATTGGTAGCCAGTGTAAGTCATCAGCTGTAAGAGTTGTTAATTTTGTTGTGGTAGTATGTCATTTTAGCAGTGGAGACATTTGCAGAGAAGGAAGAGGGGAGGGACTTATACACACTAAGATCGGTAGAGTTTTTTGATTTGCGTCATTTCCTCTCTACAGCCCTGAGTTTAGAGTGATGTTCATGGAGAACATCGGACAGCCAGGGGGCAGAGGGGGTATTGCGTGCAGGTCTGGATGAAAGGGGGCTGAAGCTGTCTAAGCCAGATGTTAGTGTGCAGCAAAGAGTGTCAGTAGCACTGTTTGTGTCCAGTGCTGAAAACTGAGATGGTGAAGGAAGTGAGGATGAAACCATAGAGGATAGGAGAGAGGGAGAGAGCGAGCGTAGGTTACGCTGAAAGGTGACCTGCAGAGGAATGTGTGCTGTGTTAGGAGTCAGTGTAAGATTAGAAGTGATGAGGAAGTGATCTGAGGTGTGCAGTGGAGTAACTAAAGTGCTGTCGGTGGAGCAATTGCATGTGTAGATGAGGTCCAGTTGGTTACCTGATTTGTGAGTAGCCATAGTAGATACTCGCTTCAGATCAAACGAGTTGAGCAGAGTGTTGAAGTCAGTAGCCTGAGGTTTTTCTAGGTGGATGTTGAAATCACAGAGCAGTACAAGAGGAGTACCATCATCAGGAAAGTTTGATAGTAACACATCCAACTCCTCCAAGAAGTTACCCAGTTGACCTGGGGGACGATAAACAACTACAAAGTGGATTTTAACAGGGCGCTTCCAAACAGGTAAAGAAATAATTTACTGGCTTTGGCCACACCTTACTACTTAGAAAACCGAAACTGGAAAGTCACACGATACGCACTAGAACAAACACAACTTGAGCACGCGTTTACCATGGTAAAACACAGTAAGCAAAACAATGTTTCCTAGCAACGACAACCGCGCTGAAATCTGAGAAAACAAGACAAAACACTTACAAACTGCTGTCCTCTTCTGCTGCTCGACTGCTTCTACTAACAAGTACTTCCAAACAGATAAATAAATCCAATCTAACAGATCATCTATCTAGAATCATCTAACAATTATGATTTAAATGATCTTTTGGGGGTGTATACTCAGCTAAAATTGATGTGTGATTAATTGATTAGATCTACAATTTGATTAGCATCTAGTGGCTACATCATGGTGTTATGAACTGGCCTCCTCAAATTAATAATTTTACATGTATTAATGTATTTTTTATCTTGGATTGACTATGCAGACAAGTTCAGCTAGAATCGTAGTAGTATCCCTGGAACACATTTTTGTCTTTAAAATACAACCTTGTAAACTGGATTTTTAAAGATGAGAATTTATTTCCAACAATTAATGAAATGACTCCAGACTTGACTCGGACTCGTGATGAAAGACTTGAGACTTGACTCAGACTCCAGCTTAAAGACTCCCGACTTGACTCGGACTTCAGATGAAAGACTTGTGGACATGTCTGGTACAAACAGTGCAAAATACAGAGTCAACATAAATAAATTAGAATGGGGAAAAAAGATACAGAAAAATAAATAGATAAACAACTAAACTGAGAGAGTAGTTGTTAAAAAATGGATAAATATGTGATATGTATTATAAATATTACTGGTGTTGATTCAGTGAAATGAGCCATTGTGCTTATCATAAGGAAGCCAAAAAATTATATCTTTGATGGACATGAAAATGTCTTGCATAATAGGAAAAGTCTCAAAATAACTTTTATGTTCCACAGAATAAAATCATACAGGTTTGGAACAACATGAAGATGAATAAATGATTATTCAGTGATTACTTAGTTAGGAAGTTATTGATTTTGCTGAACTATCCCTTTAAGTAAAATACAAGACTATAAGCATCAAAATATACTTAAGATATACTTGTGTGACACCTCTGTGAAAGTAAACAAACGCAAATCACCACAGAAAAAGCCAAAAAGCCAAGGGGTTTAATTTAAAAGTCTGTGAAAGTGATTTTGTGCCTCTTTGGGATGGCACAATAAAGCGACGTTCACAACGCAAGCTTCTAGAGGGCACATAGGTCTGAAGTACTGAATTTAGGTAAAGCGGTGCAGAGCCAGAGGTGGTTTTGTAGGCAAACATTAATGCTTTGAATTTTATGCGAGCAGCTATTGGTAGCCAGTGCAAATTGATGAACAGAGGTGTGACGTGCGTTCTTTTTGGCTCATTAAAAATTAATCTTGCTGCTGTTCTGGATTAATTGTAAAGGTTTGATGGAACTGGCTGGAAGACCTGCCAAGAAAGCATTGCAATAGTCCAGCCTGAACAGAACAAGAGCCTGAACAAGGAGTTGTGTTGCATGTTCTGAAAGAAAGGGCCTGATCTTCTTGATGTTGAATAAAGCAAATCTGCAGGACCGGACAGTTTTAGCAATGTGGTCTGAAAAATCATGACAGTCCACCACACGAGTAGCTCATCAAATCGCATGTGAATAAATGTAAATATTCCCTAATAACACCCAGTAAAGACAGCTGCGGTCAGGACTGTGGTGCCGGCTTCCTTTGAAATATGTTTCATGATGCGCCTGCGCCCGCTCTGCGGACAGTGACAGAGATGCTGTCTGTTCATACGCAAGAGCACGTAGAGTGGTAAAATAATAATAATTATTGATTACTAATTTGAATCAGTACATTACAACGAAAACAATACCTTAAAAATGAAAAGAAGCAGGTGTTTACTATTAGAAATTCCTTAAACCGGTGAACCCCTGTAAACTTTTTATTCCATTAATTAAGCTTATACCCACTTCTCCAGGCACCACTACACAGGGGCGGACTTAGTTATTTGGGGGGCCCTAAGCAAATTCCAGGTGTGTGGCCCCAACACAATCGCACGTTTTTTTCTGAAATCCGCATCAGTGTTTTCACGACGATTAAATGTTTAATATTACTTCTAAAATGCTTGTTAAACCAGTTAAAATGAAATATTGTATACATGTTTAAACGGTAAAATATGTTGTATTAAGAACTGTATATAACGAAAATAAAGGTGTTTAGGCAAAGAAAGAAAGAAAGAAAGAAAAATGTCAAAGAAATAAAAAACGAAAATGAAACTAACAGCAGTTATTAAAAACCTAACTGAAGTAAAGTAATAATTATCAAAAATAAATAATCGCTTTCGATTATATACTTATTTAACTGGTTTTATGTGGAACAATAGGCTATATATCAAAATCCAAAATTTGAGCTTTTATACTGTAGCTACCAATAGGTTCTAGACCTCAAAATGTGTTTTAAATGTCAGAATCAGAAAGAGGTTTATTGTCAAGTGTTTACACACATAAACACAAGAAATTCAGTGGAGAATGTCCAGAGTGCAGACATGCATATAATTTAAGGTAATAGAATGAAATATAACGCTAGTAATAAACAGAATAGACAATACAATTTAAAAATAATAACTATATGGTAATAAAAATATAGATAAACTAGAATTATGAATGTTGCAAATGTTTTAGGAGGTTATGTACAAAATATAGAGAAAAGAGAAAGAATTGTGAATTTGCTATTTTACAGATGAAAAGTTTTGAGAAGTTATGTACAGATGTCCTGAGATGTTATGTATTGTTCAGGTGGAATATAGCCTGAGGGAAAAAGCTGTTCTTATGCCGCTCAGTGATGATTTATCTGTGTCGGAATGCAAGAACAGAAACAATGTTTTCGTATTGAAGGCCAAAATAGATCTCAATTAGGCTAATTCATGCGCATGCATGCTCTTGTTTTCTTCTTTGTAAGATGGCAGAAGTGACACAACCGGAAACTGTAATGCGTGAGCTCGCAAAAAAGTTTCTCTTGAGCACGCGATAGTTTCTTGTGCGCACGCGAAACTCTTCATTTTTTATTATTTTTGCAAAGGTCCCTTTAGGGGCTCCGTACTTTTCCATTTAATAAATGGTAAACTTTTTCAATCTTTTTACAAACATAAAATTATCCCATGCAACTCATTCCATATTCCAAGTGTTCTGTAAGGCATACTGTAGGGTTTGCGGAGAAATAAATCGAAAATGTAATCTATTATTAGGCGAAAATCTCCAGTCATTGCATGCATGTATTTATACGAGTGCGTGGCAGTTCGCGCCCGCGCGCCTAGGAAAAGAATTTTGTCATTTTGAAGATAAAAAAAATTGTGACGAAACACAATACTTTCTTTACTGAGGTGAATATCTCTGTTCTGAGACAGTCAGACCTATTATACAGCCTAGAATGAGCGCAAAAAGCGCTCCCTCATACAGTATAGCTGTCACTCACTTCAGTTCATTGCGATCTCATGATGTTCCGTTTAAGCTCTTTTTATAAGCTTACTGCACAATGAATCTCTTATTTACATCGTATCTACACTTTGTTATAATGAGAGGATTCCTGAGCTGGCAGAACTCAGCACTTGACAAAATCTTGGCATTTTGAGCAGTGAGTGGATTCTAACACTTCTGGTCATTGCCTTCAAGAAATCAACACATATGTCTGTGACGTGATTGGCTACATTGCTCAACGCTGCAAATATCTTTCACCAATATCAGATGGGGTTCCCTGATTCCCAGAGGCCCTAAAAGCGGCCGCTTACCCTTGCTTAAAGTCCGCCCCTGCCACTACACCACTGTTTATATGGACTCTGAATGAGCCAAGTGGAATAGTTTTGAGGAAGCAGCAGCATTGAATTCAAGGCTGTAGCTAAATTGAGTTTAATTTATTAGAATTCATCATGTGTAATGGATTTGACTGATGGCACTTTGAAAAGTGCACAGACATATTGCTGAATTAGAGACGGTAAAAGTGGGTGGGGTCCTGTCCCACCCACCGACGCCCATGATAGAACCTAATGATGCCATGTAGACAGAGAAGAGAAGTGGTCCAAGAACTGAGCCCTGAGGCACCCCAGTAGTTAGATGTTGTGACTTGGACACCTCACCTCTCCAAGATACTTTAAAGGACCTATACACATTTATCACTTATAAAAGTTTCCTACATCATGCTGCTATAGGAATTACATCCACACAGAAGAGAAAATTGAGTTTTTGGGGTCTTCAAGTTACGATTTGTGTAACTCACATTCCTGATTGTGCTCAGAATCATATCAAAACTAGTAAAAACTGCCAGATAAAATGACACTGATTGATGGGTGGACATTATGATCTTCAGTTCAAGTCAGTGAACCCAAAGGAATGAAAACTTTAGCATATATGTTATAATTGTATAGTGTTTAATGAACTGCACACAAACACAAGATGGTTCTTCAACGGCATCTGCATTTTTATTACTAAAAAAATTCAGAAAATGTAGAAATTCAGACAAACACGTGAACGCAAGAGTGAGAGCAGAAAGCGTGCATGTGACGCTGCAGAGAGAGTTATTACAGTTAGATATTAAAACACAACCTTTAGATTAAATTATTAAAAACACCAAATAATAAACAAGCCTATTTTCAATGCTTTTTCTGCATTAACAGCTCATTTCTGATGTGTGTGACTTTACATCACCATCTATCATCTATCATCATGTGCTGTCATAATAAAAGTCCCGCTGTCATATATTCAAAAATAAAAGAATAAAGACAAAAAAACTACCAAAGCAAAATAAAACAAACACATCAGAAACGAAATCTGAAGTAAATACACAAAGATAAAGCATTAAGGTCGTCATGTGAAATAATAATTACATAACCTCATGTGTCTCACTAGCGCTAGAAGACTTTGGTCTTTAAGACAGTTCTGTACAACATATGCATGTGTGTGTGTGTGTGTGTGTGTGAGGTAGCTGCAGACACATGAGCTGTTTATTTACTAACTGTTGCAGTAGATCTGAATGAAACGTGTGTGTGTGTGTGTGT
>JAFVLL020006570.1:0-10763 GCA_021397915.2 Tor tambroides
ACAAGACCCTCCGCTTCGCGTCGGGTCCTGATCACACTGTCGGGGCTTATTTCTGCGATAACTACCGGCTGCCTGTACATTATCCCTTACATAGCAACTTATTCTCTGAACATAATCTTCTCCGGAATAGGGTTAGTTCACTTCAGACCTACTGACGAGCATGACCGATTGCGCACAGTATTATATATTATTACAGTATAGATATTTATGTAGTTGTATGAATTCTTAATTATAAAACACTAATATAATATGTAAGAAAATATATTATTCTAATATGGTTAATATATTTATTTTATTGGCATATATAATAGTTATCCATATAAATTATAAAACACTATTATAACAAGGTAATTTTTAAAGGGGTCGTCGGATGCAAAATTCACTTTGCAAGTTGTTTGAACATAAATATGTGCTGGAAGTGTGTATACACATCCATCCTATAATGATAAAAATCCACCCAGTGGTTTATTTAAATCCCTATTTTAAAATCCCCTTTCTCAAATCAGGCTGTTCTGAGATTCCTGTCAGAATGAGTAGTTCTGTACAGGCCGCTCCCATTATAGTTGATTGACAAGGCCCTGTCCCAAATGGAACACTTCATGTGCACTTTCGGTCTTGTGGACTTACAACGGCCGCCGGGTGTGCGTGTCTGTTAAGCCCACGAGACCGTAGGGTGTCCCATTCGTCATCTTATCATTCAGAAGGGTGCTCACGAGCACCCCCCTTATGCGCCCTCGATCCGCACTTCTGCCGAGCCCACACTGGGGAGAGCTCCGCGGCAGACTTCTGCCCGACAGTCAAAGCGGCATTACGTCACGAAAGTGCGGACTGAGAGGAAGACCGCGAGGGTTTAGGGTGCCATTTGAGACAGGGTCTTAGACCCGCCCTGAGTGAGCTGAGAGCTGTTGACTTTGGTGCAGGGGAAGACAAGATGTCTCCGATTAAGTGACTGAAGTGTTTAGTTGTTGGATGTAATAACGAATATAGCAGTCATCATTTACTCCTGACATCTGAGCCTCCGAAGACGCAGAGGATTAATGTTACTTTTGTTTTGAAGGGAATGCACCGATCCCGATCTACATAAATGCGCCAGGATAAAACAGGTGTTTTTTACACTACCACTGAGAAATTGTAACCAAAGTATTTTATAGACTTTTCATTAAGACCCTAAAGAATCATATCAACTTGTGTAAAATGGGCATCCGATGACCCCTTTAATGTATTATATTATATATTTATTTCATTTTATATTATCATCTCACACATCATGAGTCGGCATTTTCTATAATGTATTTCTATAATAAAAATACATATCTGATATGACTTCTTATATAATTAGCATCAAACCAACAATATAATTCTTATTCTCAAGGATTAAAGATTAAACAAAAAAAAAAAGGAAAAATGATTGCACAACCACCAGTTAGGTGGCAATATGAACCAATTATCCAAATGGCCTTTGAACAGAAGAAGAAAGTAGTAGTATGGCATGCTTTTTCTTAGCGTCCGTTTCCATAGTGAATCATTGATTTGTCGCTCTGTTGAGAATGTCTTGTGTGTTAACCAGGAACATACTCTGGGTTGAATGAACATACCTCGATTAAGCAAGGTTTGGGTTAATAAACCGAGAGTTCAGGGTTTAGCAGATGGTAAATTAACCTTGCTTTCTGGAATGCACCCCTGGTCTCATGTGACTTGATTTTTTTTTCTTTCCAATTATTCTTTATTTTCCTTATTATTTAAAAAAAAGAAAAGGAAAAAAAAAGTCTTTTTTTTTTATTATTTATTTTTTTATGAAAGCCCCAACTGAGGTACAGGATGTGAAATTTCAGATAAATGTTCATGTTATAGGCTATATTTTAGTTGCGAGTTAATAAAAAATTTACTTCTTGTTATAATATTGATAAATCAATCAATATATTCCTTTATCAAATCATACTGAAATTGTATCGTAATATATATATATATATTTTTCTGCAAATATATCTGCAAATATCGTATCGCTGGGTGAGAAACAATATCGTATTGTATCATGCTGAAGTGTCCGATTTACACAGCTAATACGAACCTGAAAATGTTTATCTTTTATGTTCACTTCTCCCTTTAGGTCAAATCAGTTGACATAACATTGTTCAAAATATCTTCTTTTGTTTTATACTTCAAGATACTTCAAAACAGTGCAGTATATTTTCATTGAGTATCCAGTAGTTCCCAATGGTGGTGTAACAGGGATCCTTCAGGAGCATTTCAGTCCCAGGGCCAATGAGGATGCTATACCACAACCACCTTTGGCATAATGGAACTGGACCAAGTGGAAACATCTTGGATTAGAGCATGCTGTGATAGGCCTCCTGCTCTTGGACATCAGGTAGGTTGCTTTGCTGTGGCTTTGTTGGGTCTGTGGATAAATCCAAATACTCTTTTTTTTCCAGACAGAGGACATAACATAAGCTCTGGCAAATTTTCAAGGAACTTGTTACCACTAAGTAATGTGCCATGCAATGGATGTGGTCATGATTAGTCATAGCCCTGATCATATTGCTGGTATAATCAGTCACAAACTGATCCTCCACTGAGATTCTCCCTCAAATCTGTCTCATAGGGAAATATACCATCTGATCAATATGTTCCTGAATGTTGGCAGAATGTGACCCTCGTTTAACAAATCCATTTGTAGAAGTGCTGTCATGTTACAGCACCTGCCTCCCTGACTGCATGGCACAGTGGCCTCTCAAGGGCAAATATGCATTTGTGGAGAGTTTTCTTGTCCAGATGTCAGTTGTACAAAGGACAACTTGTCTCACCACAGATTCAATTGTCTCTTTCACCTTATTGTGCACCTGTGCACTATGAGCTGAGAGAAAACTTTTGGTGAAAAGCATGCCAAAAAAGGATATTTTGTTGTGTTGCATGACAAAAGTGACAATATAAACACTAAAATGTAGTAATAAATCAGTGCAAAACATATCACAGATGGTGCTGGTGATTTGGATTGCCTCCGGGTGATAGGGGAGGTATGTTTTTTGCATAAAATATAGACATGAATTAGAAAGAGGTAGCACTAATGTATTGCTGTGTGCATTTAGAAGAAGAGCTGGGCGTATTATCTGGTGGCAGGGCAGTAGGGTGCTTTAAATGCATATGGTTATGTTCTATATAACATAAGTACTTGTATCTTTGATATCCTTGTTGTTGCTAATGGTGGCATTGCACAAGTCGGTTCAGTCTTTGCTGCTGAAAGTAAAATTATTGCATATATTATTCAATGTCCTCTTACGAACTGAGACTGAGTAGTTGTTGTTTGCTGTAGATTGTTCTGCCTCACCATATTCGTAATTATTCCATAATTATTATAGAGTGACCATGATGAATAATGTTCACAATAAAGAAAATGGCAAATAAAAATATTTTAGAAACCTAGTCTAAACCATTGTGTTAAGTTCATATACTGTACAGTGTTTTCTTTGCATTTAACTTGGTTGCATGTAATGATATTAAATGTAAATAATCTAAAAATGGCATGTGGTGTAACCATCAATTAAAAAGTAATAAAATACATCCTTTTCACCACATGCACTCAAATAAAATCATTTAGCTAAAAAAAAAAAAAAAAAAAAAAAAATTAAATATGTTAAATAGATTATCTGATAATATGAATGTAATGACTTATTAATTAATAAACATAATTATGTTTCTGGAGAGTTGCACCACATGAAATTGTACAACTCATACTAACCTTGTCTTCTAAAAAAAATAATGATAATAATATTAATAATAATTATAATAATAATAATAACAACAATTTGGGAGATATGAATACCACAGGACTGTCAATTGTTGATAATATTGATTTCACAGACTTTTCATTGTATTTTTGGATTGTGTGTGTGTGTGTGTGTGCGTGTGTGTGTGTGTGTGTGTGTGTACTTGTTTATGCTACGTTAGTAAAACCTGACATTTTTTACAATGTGGGGACTGGGCTGCGGTCCCCACGAGGTAAAAAATAAAAAAAACAAAAAAATAAAAAAAAATTGTAAATCTGAATGAGAAACAATGCAAACAGTTTTCTGTAAGGGGTAGGTTTAGGGTTAGGGGATAGAAAACATTGTTTGGTCAGTATAAAAGTAATAGAAGTCTATGGAAAGTCCCCACAATTCACAGAAACTAACGTGTGTGTGTGTGTGTGTGTGTGTGTGTGTGTGTGTGTGTGTGAAACTTGTTTGGAATATTTCTGCAGCTTTAAAACAAATGATGTTTGTCATTTATGCAGTCCAAACACATTCATACACACACTAAATACATATACAGATACGCATACACATACACGCACTCTTCTTTCGTTTGCCATTTGCCTGGAGACAGACTGATTGCAGGTGTTATCCAGGGGTCTGTGAAATCTGAACTGTGGTTCAGAGTTCGTTCAGGCCTTACAGCCTTTACACCTTCACTGTGTTGTTAATTAGCATTTCGCATCAGAGAAACACGGACACCTGCCAAGACATCTTATGTCAAAACTATCGTCTCGAATCACTGGGGATGAAAAAATGCCCTTTTAGTGTTTCCATGGAGACAGTGTAGCCTACAACAGTTTCTTAGACACTGTGCTCCACTTGAAAACCTCTGAATAATTGTGAAGCTTCAGTGAACTAATGGGAAAATCACTATTATAACACACCAAAATAAATTACAAGGCATTGAAATGATCTACTTGTCAACGGAATCAACTGCTAAGCAAATTTAACCTGAGGAAATTACCTTGAAATTGGAATTTATGCTCAGAAAACATCATCATTGCCAGCAAGGACAATATCTGACACAGATGAACAGAGAAATATTTTATGTGCACGACTACTAACAATGAAAGTATGAATAAGCCAGTACATTACTAAAAAAATATATAATTTCTTCCAGTGCAGCAAGCACGAAAGTATTAGGTTTTAAGGACATTATTCACATGGATTTTGATTTATTGTTTTATTTATATATATATATATATATATATATATATATATATTATGATTTTGATTTTAAGACTTTATTATATGCTGAATGCTGAAAGCAGATTAAAACAAATCTCATGCATCTCAAAAAATCTCTTCATTTAGTGAATCCAGCACTAGTGTGGGCAATGTGTGCAAATAAGCTGTGCAGTTTGAGCTTCTTCTTATTTTATTAATTGCATAACACAATCCCTGAAGACACAGGTTAAACAGGACATCTGTTTCTTTTGTATCTCCCTAGATTTCAAAGACCTTAACAACAAGGATGCAAAGAAATACTCATTTATTTGACTAAATGCAGCTGCTTTGTTCTGCATAGCACCCTGAGCATCTGCGCTGTAGCTTCTGTCTGCATGTGTGGCCTCACTGGTGCTCCTCCAAGAAACCAAACTGGATTGTTAATAAACAGGAATACCTCTCAAAGGACCTTCAATGCAAGATAGCATGTTTGTGAAATGGCCTGTGTAGCTAAGTATGCTGGCGGAAAAAAAAGCAACATTACCAAGCCTTTTGAATTTTGATTAGGAGAATGAAAGGCATTCTCTGGCATTAAGTTTTCTCTGGTGTTAAATTACTCATTCTGTCAAAATAAATTATGTGCTCTCTGCATTAAATAATCGGTGCCCTGAAATCAGTGTTATGTGTGTTTGTATGTTTTTTTTTCAGCACAAGAAAATCAATCAGAGATTTACTTGATTTTATCCTGATTTATAGCGTTCACATATTTGTTTAGGACTACCTATATGATAATTCCCTGTAAAGTTCTGTATTTTAAACAACTACTATCAAGCATGCTAGTGGTTATGCAACCACTGTTGCAACTGCACTGTAATCACTGTTACTTTTAATTAAGAGAATAAACCAAACTGAGTAATGGACCTAGAAAGCATTTTGCCACTAACAGCAGTTGTTTATAAGTGGCCATGATGTGTTTAAATTAGGAAAGGACGTGACGTGTGGCCAAGTATGGTGACCCATACTCGGAATTTGTGCTCTGCATTTCACCCATCCAAGTGCACACACACAACAGTGAGTAGTGAACAACACGCACACACACACACACACACACCATGAACACACACCCGGAGCAGTGGGCAGCCAATGCTGCGGCGCCCGGGGAGCAGTTGGGGGTTTGGTGCCTTGCTCAAGGGTCTCACCTCAGTCGTGGTATTGAGGGTGGAGAGAGCGCTGGACATTCACTCCACCTACAATCCCTGCCAGACCTGAGACTCAAACCCACGACCTTCGGGTTACAAGTCTGACTCTCTATCCATTAGGCCACGGCTGCCCCCTTATTAGTCTCCCCTAAATTAGTCTCCCCTAAATTAGTCCTGTCAAACAATTAATCACGATTAATTGCATCCAAAATAAAAGTTTTTGTTTACATAATATATATATATATATGTGTGTACTGTGTATATTTATTATGTATATATAAATACACACACATCCATGTATATTTTTAAGAAAAAAAGATGTTACGTTTATATATTAAATATATTTATATATGATATAATTTATATTAATATAAATATATACATGTAAATACATGTAAAATTTTTCAAAATATATGCTGTATGTGTGTATCTTTATATATACATAATAAATATACACAGTACGCACACATATATTATGCAAACAAAAACTTTTATTTTGGATGCGATTAATCACGATTAATCATTTGACAGCACTAATTTAAATAGATCTAAATGTGTCCTAAAATTCTGTTTAATACTTTTTAATCATCAGAAAGCTACCAAGGTGATTTTAATTATTTTTAGTTAATACCTAATGCATTCTGAGCAATACATGAACTGACTCTTCCCCCCCCCCCCAGACAATTCAGCAAAAAAAGGTCTAAAATTCGTAACAAGGCCCACCAGACAACACAACAATAAATTCAGTTGTATTATAGTATTTGAGTCAACATAAATGATAAGAATTGCGGGGAGAAAAAAAAAAAATAAAATAATAACAGCCACAGAAATTTCTGGACTGGATCATAATATTTGCTTCATGTTTCTGACTGAGATTGTGTGAGGAAAAATATAGACTACATTCAAAACAAAATAAAAATTAACTTAACCTCCTCAAGGGAAATGAGTAGAGTGTAAGTTAAAAAATAAATAAATAAATAAATAAATAAAATCAAATGGATGAATGAATGAATGAATGAATGAACAAACAAATAAATAAATAAACAAACAAACAGCTTGTACAGAAATCTTCAGCATTAGTGCATTTCCATATGACCAATGAAATTAAGACAACACAATCATAGTAAAGTGATAAGGAGAAAGTAGAACATTATTCCTAAGAAAAAAAAAAGTACTATTAATCCATTTGGAATATAGCACTTTTATATAGATTTTCTAGCAGTTTAGTGTAGCTTTATATACTTTATTTAAACTATAGTCTGCAACATCATGCATTTTTCTGTAATTCTATTGACACTTCTTCTACATGCAATCACCCCATTGTGTCTGGGTATATAACTGCGGAGATAGACACAACATCAATAACGTGGACCAAGAATCCTATTATCATTGTAATAGGATGAATAGAAGAGAGAGTTAAACTTTTCCTTAGGGCAAAGAGTTTCCCTTAATGCCTGCCCATTCCATGTCCAAACGGTCTTTACACACATCAAGTGAGAACTGTGGGAAATTCAAACTAATTATCTCATGTAAAAACCAGCCAGAATCTGAGAACTGCTGCATGTCAGGGCCACAGGGATCGTATGTGGGTGTTTACATCATTCCCTACAGGAAAAGGCTTGCGTGTCTATTTATATTGATGTTCCTGCAGAACTAATCAGAGAAAACTTGTTGACAAGACTTGAACATTCTTGGTAGGTTTGTAGTGATCATCTAAAAAGCAAGTTAAAAGTGATTCTAATTAAATTAGTGGCTGAATGCCTTTTCAGGTTGTGCTGTTACTTTCAAATTAGGAATATCAAAGGTACTGGTACACTTTAAGCCAATATTATATATTAAAAATATGAAAAGGCAGTGATAATTTTCTGCTAGAACATCTTATTCATTAAGTTCACTGACATTTCTGTAAACTGTAACTATATATATATATATATATATATATATATATATATATATATATATATATATATATATATATATATTTATAATTTATATAAGACACCATTTTTATGTTTATACTTAGATCTCATGAGGAATTTTGTGCTTGAGGTGTAGTAAGCAAATGGTAGTCTCTGAACATAACATTTTAAAAGATAATGAGAACCAGAAGGGCATAAGTGACATTTTTGGTGAAATGGAGATATACACATCAAATGAAAGCTCTTAATCAGCTCTTTCTACTGGCAAAAGTACTATCATCCATGAATATATAAATTTGTATTATAAACAATTGAAATCAGTACACAAAGTCAGGTCAAACTATGGTAAAATTTTTGATTTGGCTCTCCTGTAAAGTTAGTGAAATGTCACTTACGCCCTTCTGGTTCTAAACCCTCGATATAAAACTGCTTTACTACATAGACACATCAAAGACTCTTATCTATGTTTTTACTCAGAACTTATTTATTTCATGGTGGTGAAATCATGACGTAACCTGTTTTGCTCTAACATACACATAAGGAAGAAACAATTAGGACAGCATTTTAAACGAAGAGAAACATCATAACAAAGCAGTTGTGATTACTTTAAGACTAGGCAGGAAACCTGCATTAGAAAATAATTTATAAATAATCCATGTAGGCTCTGTTTGGCTACTCTTGGTGCAATTCAGTATTTTAATGAATACATAGTGCAAATATTGTCACAACACAATAAAGTCTATTGGGCTAATCATGGTCTGCTTTAATCTACTTTACTGAAAGTATGCTTTGAGTTTATGGCAAATCCTATAAGATAAAACTATAAATAATGTTGTGTGCCTACACTTTTTTATACATATTGAGCAAATATTGCATTTTGATATGCCTAGAGGATGTCAGATCCAATTAAGATGGACTGATATTATATTAAAGGTAATATTATTGTACAGGTGAAATCTCCAGAGAGTGACATGTGATTAAGTTTGTGGTGACTGTGAAATTAACCTCTGTGCGCTGAGTGGATGAGATTAAATTCATTGATCCACTGCTATTCAAACACCTCCTGGACAACGTACATTTTGTCCCATGACAGTCAGAGCTTTCAAATGCCACCTAGCATATAGGTTTGACAGAAGGAAGTTTATTTATTTAAGAATAAATTATTGATTTTTCTTTACACTGGTTTACTTGAAATTAAATTTCGCTATTTCTGTGTTACATGTCTAGTTTTGGGGAATCCCGTCTGTCTTTTTAGACATTTATTTGCTGCCTTCTAAGATTTAGCTAATATTTGTGTGTACAATGTATGTTATGTTTATTAGAGTATTGTGCCATTAGTTTAGCAAAATGCTGATAGATTCAAGTTTATTGGAATCAAGTTTCTTATGCACTTGACATGAGAAGTGCTATTTTAACTCTATATTTGCTGCCTACGTAGAGTTCACATATGAGGTTTCATCTGTGTGCGCAGGTTTTGCTGTTGTTGTGGGACTATCATATGAAAATGTCTAAACAAAAATAGCAAACGCTATTGAAATCACCTTGTCAGGGAGAAAAAAAATAGATTTGTACCTGTAGGGGAAAAAACTAGAGTGAGAGAGAGAAACAAATCCCTTGATTTTCCCCTGTGGTTTAAAAATAGGTCGTGGGATTGTCCTCAGTTGCAGATACCAGTGCTGCCATCCGCAATAACGTACTTTCAGAGTATGTACTGCTTGCGATGAAGAACGTTCTTCTCGACTATAAATAAAATACATTTCGTAAGCATGTGAGTAGTATGAATATGATGAACACTTGCATGTCGGCATAGTTCTGTGACCTACAGTACAAAATTAGCTGATGATTAGCTGAGATGATTCCTCTTCCATGACTTAATGGGATGGTGTCCATATGATGCACACGTCAGAATCTGGGCAAAAGCAGTACAGATAGGTAATTTGGGTATTTTTCAGCTTGCGTTTTATAAAAAGTTTGTTCTGTCATACTAGTCATCTGACCCACTGTATATTCGAAGGCAGAACATATTCAGATAGTCCACTCCCACTCCAAACTCATATCATTGCTTGAGCCAACTGACCTGCTCAAACAAGACTCACACACAGACTCACATTTCTTTCTGAGAAATCAACTTATGAATGGTTTACTTAGTTATTTCTTCATATTAAGCAGAGATGTGTACTTCAGTGTTGAAAAAATGCGCACATCATCTTCAAGTACTCTACAACAGGAAGTGCAGAAATACTTGAGAGGGCTAGGGATTCAATTAGTCACCTAAGTCATGTGAGGCATCGTAATGGGGATTCAATATATGAGTCTCATGAACGCACCCCACCACTGCACACCAAAGCTCATTTTGAGTTAGTGAGACCAATTATACTTCCCTCCTACCACCACTTGTGTTATCCTCTTAGCTCAAAAACCCTGGGTTGATGGGAGCGTCTCCAGCCTCCCTGAAAACGGCTCTAAAGATTATTCAAATGAGTGTATTAAATCTATTCTATTTTAAGCCCTCTATCCCTCTGTGTCCTGTTTACTTCAAGATTTTGGACTCCATCTGTAATCTACTATCTGAGGCCAGTCTTGGTCGAGTAGTGTTTATTTATTGATTACAGTTCTCTTTGTGGGTCTGGCAGTTGCAGCTTAGATGCAATCAAGTCAGATTTAATGAGTCCATGCATACAAATAGA
>JAFVLL020006571.1:0-20620 GCA_021397915.2 Tor tambroides
TTATAAGATTGGATATCTAATAGTGCCACCCCCACTTTTCCATAACCATAACAATTCTCAACTGTCTGTTTGAATAATTTCAGGGGTGTAGCATCTCGCTAAAGGCTATTTAATTTCACAGCGTATTCTCTGTTTGAAATTGATTCATGAGAGGACCCGATCTGTGCACGGGAATACAAATGCAGGCTTTTGGCTGCCGTCAATAGAGTGCCCGACTAATTTGAGAAAAGCTGTTTCATTAAAAAAAGTAATCGGAAAAAATCCCCGCCACTTAATTCTTGGAATCTGCCGAGGCTTGTTGTGAGATTATTAACTAACGGATGAGAATTAAGAGCACCGGGATGCATTAATGGTTCGTTGAAGTTATTTTCACAATGTCTTCCACACTATGGAGAATTTGCGTTTTGGCCAGATTCAATGTGAAAGTGTCCATCCAGAGGACCATTTTATTGCTGTTTTGTTGAGATTCAGTGGTATTTTCAGATATATTTTATGTATATCAACTTTGTATCAGATGCTTTTCATAAAAAATCCTTTGGAAGAATAAACATAGAAACCATTTTAGATGTACAGCGCTATAAAATGAATGGATAGCTCAGAAAATTAGAAATGTTTGAGTTTATATTAAGTTTTCCCTCAGTAAACTCCTAATTAGTTATGTTGGTAACACTCTAGATTAGGGAACACTCACTAACTACCTGCTTATTAGCATGCATATTACAAGCATATTGGCTGTTTATTAGTACTTTTAAAGCACATATTAATGCATGACCATATTCTACATCCCTTAACCCTAAACATACAGTAACTACAGTAAGCAGCAAATTGAGTTTATTGATTAGGAGTTTGTAAGATAACCCATTTTTGAGGAGTATTTAGGACATGGAGGCTGAAGGTCAAATTCACCTCTAAGAGCAACATATCCCAAAGGTAACACCTCTTTTTCAAATTGTAATATCATAACCTTTATTACTTTAGTGTTACATAGCATTGTATTAATGTCTTAGCAAGATTTCCAACAGGCTGCATTAACAGCACTTTAAGAAAAGTCTGTAAAAAAAAAAAATGGGTTCAAATTAATGTTACAGTAGGTAACACTTTATTTTAAGGTGTCCTTGATACACACATGTACTTACAAGTAACACTAAGCCAAACCCTAATCCTAACCCTAACCATATAGTAAGTACATGTAGTTAATTAATATTACTCAGTAAATGTGTAATTACACTGCAACAAGGACACCTTAAAATAAACTGTAACTTAATGTTAATATGAAGAATTTTATAAACTTAGACCATGTTCTGGCAGAAAATTACCAGTACCTTTTCCAGTTTTTCTATTATTATTATTATTATTATTATTATTATTATTTTAACTTTTAGATATCAGTCTGCATATGTGATGGACATCGGGTATGATCATCTTTGGTATCTCCTTTGAAGGCATCTTGAGTGTGAGAACTCCATATAAGCGCATACAAAAGACGTGAACCAGAAGAAACACAACCTGTTTTGCAGAATATGGAAGTTTGTTGCACATTTTTTTCTTGTCTTTTTTTAAAATTGCTTTTATTTTACAATTATTTATTTTATTTTTTAATTTTTATTGTTAATTATTAGCTTTTCCTCGACTCTCAAACCAGTTCCCTCATAAACCCCCAGGGTTTCGCCAACCACCGTTTGGTAAACCTTGACCTACAACTACAACGTGAAAGAATGAGTAAATAGCTGTTTGGTTACTGGTTAGCATTAATCAGTAGTACATACGGCCTACACTCTTAAAAATAAAGGTTCTATATTGGCATCCAGAGGGGCTTTTGCACCAGAGGAACCTTTTCATAGTTCCTAGATAGAACTAAATACGAACTATGAACTCTGTTTGGGGAAACTAAATTAGCTCCTACTTCAGAGCAGGGTCTAAAACAGTTCTATAGCAACTATCAGTGATGTAAGTGCACTGTAAAAAAAAAAAATCCGTTAAATTTACTGTAAAAAATTGGCAGCTTTGGTTGCCAGAATTCTACCATAAAAAATACGGTAACAACATTTTAGGTTTTACGGTTTTAACTTAAATTTACAGTTAAATACCGTAATTTCATTAACCGATGTAATGTTAATATACCAACCTACTGAAGTATTGAAATCTGTTTTGTACCTTTGAAATACACTGATAACCATCAAATGCAGGTGGTGATGAGAAAATCACATGATGAACCAAAGCCCATCACAAGCAGCTTTTAAATACTAACATATATAGAAAGTGCACAGTGTCATTCACACAAGCACTAAACACCATCATGGTGAAACGGAAATATGCAATAAACATTAATTTAACAACATTAGATGTAACATACAACCCTAATAAACATAACTGATAAGAAAAAACTAAGAAGAAACATAGTTATTTCAAAGAAAAAACATCAAATTCAAACAAAATTTGAAATGCAACGCAGAGAATTCTGGGAACGTCAGTTTACAGTTTTTCCCTGTAAATTTTACTGGAACTTACCGTTAACCATTTAACAGGTTTTTACTGTAGCATTTTCACAGTTTTTTACCATTAAAATCACAGTCATTTTTTACAGTGTGTATGCTGACTGGCCAAATGCATACGAAACACTGGCTACCCAGGCATTTTTTTTAAATATTTACTGAACTAACATGGAAAAAATAATAATGGCATTATACCTGTTGTCTGCAGTGTTGTGTTCTTTTCTCAGCCTCGATGATATGTAACACTGCAAGTTGTCATAGGAGACTTAAGCCCCGTTCACACCAAGAATGATAACTATAAAGATAACGATATTAGCGTCCACACTAGCTAAGTTTATTCTAAGCGCACACTCGTCTGCCCCTTTAAATTCTCTAGCTTGTTATAGCAGGATGGATTCTGATTGGGTGTCAGTGTTTGTATCGTTCATCACCTGGAAAAAATCGTTCTGAAAGGGATTCCAACGATATCGTTTCTCTGTGCCTTTATCGTTATAGCTGTGGTGTGGACTCTGCTATTCTTTAATATTGAGAACGATTATTAGAACTATATTTTTATCGTTATCTTTATAGTTATCTTCCTTGGTGTGAACGGGCCTTTAGTCAGATTTTCATGATCTTTCAATTGCGTAAATTGTGCATTTACATTCCATCTCCGTTATCACGAAACCCACCACACACGACAAAAACAGCTCCAATCACAGTGTCCTCCATTCACCGGTTGTTGACGTTTTGTAAATGCCGCGAATAAAGACATTGCTGTCAGCCGCTTCAGAGTTCCTGCTGCCGGTGCGAATGCAACCAGGAAAATGGCCCGAGGGGGAAATTGGTTCTCTAGAAACGACCCTGCTGGCTAGTTCCTAGAACTCTGTGGTGCGAAAGCGCTTTCGTATTCCATAAAGAACCTTGAACTTTAATGGAATCTTTCCATTCCACAAAAGATTCTTAATAGTGGAAAAAGGTTTTTTTGATTTTTAAAATGTTCACCACCTTAATAAAAATTGGGTATTTTAAGAACTGTTCACTGAAAGGTTCTCTGGAGAACTGAAAATCATTCTTCTACGGCATCACAGCGGAAACCTCCATTTTTAAGAGTGTAATGTGGCATAGCTGAAAAGAAAACTAGTGTCAGATGCTGAAAACGTATTTTGATGAAGAAGTAAACAGTTGCATGTTGAATGTAAAGACTGTAAATGACATTTCTTGGATCATATCCACCGGGCAGGTGTTCTTCCGTGGAAGTAATTACATTCAATCAAGTCAACGCTCCAAGTTATGGAGAAACACAGACTGTATTCCCATAAGTCCACAAGCACACGCTCACTATTAACCCTCTTTTTGCGCATATTCACATATTGGCTCACAAAGCTCAGCAATTCAAAACTCACCTCGTCTTTTTATCAGCTGAAATCCAGTGACATTTGGGGCCGGTGGCCACGTCATTAGCAGATCGACCTCTGTGGGAGCAGGTGGAGGGGGTAGACTGTGGCTCTGAGTCAGTGTCAGGGGCAACACCGTGGGCAGAATTTTAATAAAGCAGCTCGCCCATGTGTCACCGGCGTCCTTCGACGCGTTCTCTCCATCTCACACAGTGAAAAAAGCGATGACACACAGACCGAGCGTCCGCATGTTCCTGTCTGAGCCCGTCCCTGCCTCCCCTGCCACCCCCGGATGCATACGCTCGTCTGGCAGGGAGCGTTTTGTCAATCCTCGGAGAAATCTCGAGGTCTAAAAGCTGGAGCTGTAAGCTAGTCACATCCTGTCTGAGGGCCAGATCCTCAGAGGTTCTTACTCGACGTTTTCTTTTTTCCAGAGCTCAGTTGCAGTCCAAGCGTAAGTTGCCGTGTTGAATTATAAGTGAGAGGAGACCCGTCAAGTGAGATCTGTCACGTCAAAGCCGCTCAATGTGAGTTAATTCTGATTAATGGAGCCCTTCTGCGTAGCGGTTTTGATCCATGAAATGACATGAATGAATGTTTGCTTCACACAGACGCATTGCTTTCACCCGACTGTCATCTGTACTGATTAAAACACTCTGACTGAATGGAATCGTGGCTCATTTCAGCACTGAACGATGGTTTTTCTCAGAAGCTGCTCGATTCTTTAACAAATATTGACCACAGTTTTGTCAAAATACTCTAACTACTGCAACAAATAATGGTGTTTCCATCACTGTCTATAGACTTTTTTTTTTTTTTTGCCTGGCAGGTGATCAGATCCTCTAGACTTACACTGAAGGAGGAACCTGAGCTAGACCAAGTAACCAACCAAAACAACCTAGCAGTGGGTTTTGCGCACATTTTCTTCAGAAAATGTACAAATCTTGCAGAACTTTTTGTAATTTAGGTGATATTTTGAATGACACTATAGAGACTTTTATTGTAACAACATCTAACAAAACAATAGCTAGTAAGTATGATATTTTAGGTGAAACTATGATTACGTTGGTAAAAAAAAAACTAAAAAAAAAACATTTTGCTGTTTTCCAAGTCATCGACTTGGATTAATCAAAACTGATTTTAGCTGGAAATAAAATGACTGGTTGTGTTCGATTCATAATCTCTTTCTTCATCACATAAAGTCGTGAAGCTTTTATAGCAGAAATGCAACAAAATGAAGAGCGTCTTGATTTGTAATTGATGCTTTATCTGGATTTGATCATTTTTGCACCACTACAGAGAAATCACCTTACTGCAAAAAAAAAAGACTCTTTTTGACTTGTTACAAATATCTAAACATTTTTAAATTGAGTCATTTTACTTGAGAATCAAAATGACATGTTGTTTTCTGAAAAAAAGTATTAAATTGAGTTTTTTAAAACTAGAAAAAATAATTTGAATTAAGTTTGTTTCTTACCTCATTGACAGATTTGTGTGTAAGACATTTACCTGAAAAGCAAAATTACATATGTAGTCTTGTTTTTATAAAGGATGTATCAATTTTTTTTTCTTAAAACAAGAAAAATATTTTGCCAGTGGTAAAAGAAAAGTAATCTTGTTTTCCCTTTGAATTAAGTTAATTTTTTCTGACCCCACTGACTTGTGGGGAAGTCGTGGCCTAATGGTTAGAGAGTCGGACTCATAACCGAAAGGTTGCGAGTTCGAGTCTCGGGCCGGCAGGAATTGTCCGTGGGGGGAGTGAATGTACAGCGCTCTCTCCACCCTCAATACCACGACTGAGGTGCCCTTGAGCAAGGCACCGAACCCCTAATTGCTCCCCGGGCGCTGGAGCAATGGCTGCCCACTGCTCCGGGTGTGTGTTCACAGTGTGTGTGTGCATTTGTTCACTACTCACTGTTGTGTGTGTGCACTTGGATGGGTTAAACGCAGAGCACCAATTTCGAGTATGGGTCACCATACTTGACAATACGTCACGACTTTCACTTTCACTTTCATATTTTTCTTGTGCTAAGCAAATCTCAGAAAATAAGCCTTAATATCTGAAGTCATTTTACTTCTCACATAAATGTTTCTTGATTTCTTGAGAAATATTTATATATTTAGTATATATAATATAAATATATACTGGAAAACAAAACAAAAATCATTTTTTAAAGTGTAAACCAGCTATTCCTTATCTCTGTTATCCATAAAACTAATTCTACAGTCAAGATACATAATTAAACCTTCATTATGACCTGTACCAGTTATCATCCACCATTTATTAATTAACACACCAGCCAACTCAAAAAATCTGGGCTCAAATAAAACCAGAACCCACCAGTGCATCATGGTTCTTTTGTAAATATGATCATTCTTTATAGCTGATGCATGCCAGTGTTAAAGTATCCAATCCCAGTTTCTGTTGAGAAATCACTCATCATTTTTAGCTCAGAAATTACATTTCACCTTTAATAACTCTAATACATGGATATGGTAGCATGACGATGGCAGTGTGTATTCTTGTACACCCAAAACCCAAGTCAGATAAGGTCTTGTCTTCCCATTTAGGGATGTTGTAATTCTCAACACATCCCAAACCCTGGGAGTTCTTTTCCTCTAAAGTTTCACTTTGAATCGTACAGTAAGTTCCTCTGTCGAAAACTTAGTACCTCTCTGACTGACACTGCAGCCCAAAGCTTTATATAGAGTGGAGAGAGCAGAAACATTCTGCTCCGCTCCGATTGTCTGGATAACAAAGAGAAATGGCAGACGGTGTCAAACTTCCTCACAGCTGCCACATGATAACTAGTGAGTGAGAGTGTGTGTGTGTGAGTGTGTGTAATGTGTGTTGCCCCGGGTCACATGTCTCCATGTCTATCACACCAGTAAAGTAGATGTTCTATTCGGCACCTGATTCCCTCATATAGAGCAAATGAAATCCTGTAAAACCCATTTCGTAGAGGACACACACTGATAACACAGTAATCGTGCTCTCCGAGATGCGGCCTGACTGTAGACACATAATTCCAATGTTTTTTTGTTGTTTCATTTGATAATTTTTAACCTGCGAGCGCATCCTGTACGTCACGCGATTCGTCTTAGCTGTCAAAGATCTCCGAAGAAAGCGATGAGACATCTGTCTGGGTTTTGACGTAGATGGAATCAGAGATATTGGGGGGAAAAGTAGTTCCTTTCTGCGCTCGGTCCATCAGAGAGACAGACAGAGACAAGGAGAGATAGACGCAATGAATGGACGAGCTGAAAGGGGAGTGAGAGCGATAGATACACAGCTTTAAAAGACAGAATGTGTGTGGGAGAGAGATAACATGAGACAGGGATGTCACTGAGATGGAGAGAGGGATAAACACGAGCGGGGACATATGGAGACAGAACGGAGGTTAGAGAACAGCAGGTATACCATTACGCATGTAAAGACACGTATGCACACTTAAAGGAGTATTTCTCCCAAAAATGAAAATGCTATTAGGCCTAGACTGGGTTTTAACATTGGTTAGATTATACAGGTACAAACCTTCACAAATTAAAGGTCATCCTTGCCAGTCTGTAGTGTGTGTATTTAATACGTAGACGTATGCAATTTCCAACACAGAGTAGTTGACAACACTTTAGATTAGGGAACACATATTCACTATTAGCTAAGAGTTTTCCTTCAATAAACTCCTGGTTTGCTGTTTACTGATTGTAAGTAAGGCAGTTGTTGTAGTATATGGGGTAGGGTTAAGGGATCTAGAATATGGTCATGCAGAATAAAGCATTAATATGTGCTTTATTAATAGTAATAAACAGCCAATATGCTGGGAATATGCATGCTAATAAGCAACTAGTTAATAGTGTTCCATAATCTAAAGTGTAACCAAGTAGTTATATAGTATACTTTTAGCTTGTGGAGCTTTTTTGGAGCTTTGGAGCAAATTCTTCAGAACAAATAGAAAAATAAGTTTGATGATACATTTGATATACATTTATGTACTATTCTTATTGTAATTCAATATTAAAAATTGTTCCACTTTTACAATGTTTTTTTTAGCATATTTTTATTGTAAAAAAAAAAAAGACATGGAAGATAACATGAAAATATTGATAGAAAATACATTTTTATATATATTTTAACTACCCACCCCACCCCCAAAGCATCCAGAAATTATATAGGTAAAGAAGTTATTATACAAAGGCTGATACAGACATACCGCATATTTTCAAATACAAAAACGCATATGTACGCATATCAATCAGCAGGGTGAGAGGTATTTATTGCCTGTGCCAATATTAGGTTAAGTTTCTATGTTAACATTAGTCATGAAATAACAACGAACAATATTTACTAACAGTACTCACTGTAGGTTAATGTTCATTTCTACATTTATTTGTAACATTTCAAGTTGTATAATTCTAAGTAATAAACAAATAAAATAAACAAAAATCTATTTTTGATTAATTTATTTTAAATAAATAAAAAATAATATATTCAAATATTATTTAAGAAATTAATTGTAATGAAGAGTCCACTGAAGGCGAGCGTAGTTATGAACCCAAGTGCAGTTTATTTACAAAGTGCATCCAAAGTACAAACATAATCCAAACAAAGACTTGACTTGAAATATATTTCTGATAAGAGCTATGTTGTAAGGCACATGAATAGACTAAATCTGTAGAAAAATGAAAACGAAACTAGACTTGATCAATAGCAGAAGTACACAATCATGACACATTATTAAGTAAAAGAAGGGCAATAACATGGCAACTTATAGAAAATCATGAGGGTCACATGATATAAACAACCAATAAATATAATACATATGACTATGACAAACTTAATCAGAATACGACAATATGAACAGGGAACCAATAGCACGAGAAGACATGAGGGCAAGGAAGCATGACACAAAGAGAAACTATAATAGAACTTCAAAATAAAAGACATGATAACAAGAACTCAAACAAAACTCCAAAACAGACCTTACATATTCCCCTTTCAAAAAAGTGCCCAGAAGCCTGAAACAAACCCCAAAACAGACCCAAAATGCCCAGAGGGAGGTGGAGTGAGGTGAATGGGGGGAGGGATGGAGGGCCAGGCCCAGGAAGTGGGAACAGACTGGGAGTGGGACAATCTGGGTCGGGAGCAGTGGGGCACTGGCAGAATGAGACGGGGCAGGAAGCCATGGGGGGACAGTGGGCCATGGCGGCGGAGGCAGAGCAGGGGGCCATGGCGGAACAGGGCAGGGGTGGGGCCACATAGCAGGGGCCTCGGTGACCGTGGCAGTACAGACCGTGAATTCAGGAACAGCCTCCATGGCCGTGACAGGACAGACCATGAGTTCAGGAACGGCCTCTGTGGGCGTGAGTTCAGGAACAGCCTCCGTGGCCATGACAGGACAGACTGTGAGTTCATGGACAGCCTCAGGGCTGTGACAGGACAGACCTCAGGAGTCATGATGGCCCTGCAGGGCCTGGGCAGCACAGGACTGGGTAGCTCATGGACAGCCTTCAGGCTGTGACAGGACAGACCGTGAGCTCATGAAGGCCTCAGGTGTAGCCAGGACAAGAGATCATGAGTTCATAAGTGGGCGTCACCACTCGGGAGGTCAGCATGGAAGCCGCCACCTCTGGGTGGCTCTTGTGTGGACGCCGCCTCCTCTGGAGGCACAGGAGCAGATTCATGGACAGACGAGGCCTCTGGAGAAGACTCATGGACAGAAGAGGCCTCTGGAGCAGACTCATGGACAGAAGAGGCCTCAGGAGCAGACTCGTGGACAGGAGAGGCCTCAGGAGAGCAGTATGCAGCCCACACGCTCAAAATGGCGACCGCCATAAAAGGAAGCACTGAGGTCAGGGGAACAGTCTCTGTGACAGCCAGTGCTGAGGCCCTGGGGATGCCAGCTGCTCGGGAGCAGACTCATGGACAGGAGAGGCCTCAGGAGAGCAGTGTGCAGCCCACACGCTCAAAATGGCGACCGCCATAACAGGAAGCACTGAGGTCAGGGGAACAGTCTCTGTGACAGCCAGTGCTGAGGCCCTGGGGATGCCAGCTGCTCGCACCGACATCAGTGGTGGGTCCATCACACTGGCAATCAGTCCTGGCCCAAGCTCCACATCCGCAGGAGCTTGGGTACTATAGCCCCCCCAAAAAAAATCCTTAGGGGAATTTTTGGTGACAGCCGTGATGTGACAAGGCTCTGACATGGCGGCCATCTTGGCCGGGGACTCAGGCGTGGCGTGAGCAGGCCCCGTAGATTCTGGCTTGACAGGCGTGACGTGAGCAGGCCCCGTAGACTCTGGCTTGGCCGGCGTGACGTGAGCAGACTCTGGCGTGGCAGGCGTGACGTGAGCAGGCTCTGGCTTGGCAGGCGTGACGTGAGCAGGCTCTGGCTTGGCAGGCGTGACGTGAGCGGACTCTGGAATGGTGGGCATGTGATGATGAGATGGTGGAAGCTCAGCTGAGACCTGATGAGACTCTAGAACTAAGGGCTTACCTTTCTGAAGAGATTTGAAAAGGGATGGCCATCTTTCCAATGAGCTCTTGAATGGCAGCCATGTTATGGAGGATCTCTTCAGTAGCTAGCATGACATGAGCAGGCCCTGGGATATCAGACATGATGTTAGCAGAATCCAGATTGGCAGACATGATGTGATCAAACTGTGACTTGGTTGACATGACAGGAATAAGCTTTGACTTAACTGGCGTGATTTGAGCAGGTCCTGGGGCAGCAGGCATGACGTGAGCAGACCTTGGCGTGGTAGACATGACGTGAGCAGACCTTGGTGTGGCAGACATGACGTGAGCAGACCTTGGCGTGGCAGACATGACGTGAGCAGGCTTTGGCGTGGCAGACATGACGTTAGCAGGCTTAGAGGAAGTGTCGTGTTCCTCCTCCACGACACCAACAGTAAAGGATGATCCAGACAACAGTAGAGCATGATCAATATATTGTTCCAGAGTCCAGTGAGGGGTATGACAGGCACAGATAATTAAGAGAATCATTCAGTCCATGATGAAAAATGTCCTTTAAAGCCACATCATTAAAATTGACCAAATGGCACAGTCCACAAAAGTCAGCAACATAATCCTCTATGGCCCTGTCGCCTTGACGAAGGCAGAGGAGGCTAACTGCTGGGTTCATTTTGCGGGTCGTGTATTCTGTAACGAAGAGTCCACTGAAGGCGAGCGATGAAACAACCAATGGGAAACAGGACACATGACTATGACAACCAATCATAACATGACACATTGAACAAGGGAACCAATAGCATGAAGACATGAGGGCAAGGGAAGCATGACACAAACAGGAACCATAACAGAACTTCAAAATAAAAGACATGATAACTAGAACCTGAAACAAAACCCAAAACAGACCTTACATTAATAAAGTAGGTATTATAAATTAACTTAAATTAACTTGTATAAACAATAAATAAATAAATAGCTATTTAATATTTTTTATTTATAAATACATAAGTTATATATTTAAGGAATGAATGAATATTTAAAATGAGATATTCTATTCTATTCTATTCTATTCTATTCTATTCTATTATACAAGAATAGTAAATGACCTGCTTGTTAATATTTAGTAAGGTATTTGTTAAGTTTATGTATGGGGTAGGATTAAGTGATCTAAAATATGGTCATGCAGAATAAGGCATTAATATTGTCTTTATAAGTACTAATAAATAGCCAATATGCTAGTACTATGCATGCTAATAAGCAGCTAGTTAATAGTGAGAATTAGTCTTTAAAATAAAGTGTTACCAAAACAATAATAGCATATTTTAAATTCGAAAAATACCAAAAAAGTGCATTGTTAGTCCTCGATGCCTAATGCATAAAGTAATATTAAACATACCGAATTTTACCCTAAAGTATTACCATAAAAACACCAAATTTAGGTTTATGCATCTGTATATATGCATCTTGGATGGTAGACAATGTGAATAATTATTAGCAGAAAGATGAAATGTATGAATTTACATAAAAGCTTTGGGGCTATGTTATAAATTCCAGAAGCGTGACCCAGAAAGTGCCTTTGAAAAACAAATAATAACATCCTGAGACACTGAATATTGTATGAATAATTCCTTTAAAGGAAATGCTGGTATATATAGTCTCACTCCATGCAGGGGATGCAAGGAACTCAACGTGTTTAGAAGGATTTCATCGGTTCTAAATGTCGAATGTGTGATGTGAATGTGATGCAGGTCTTGGTCACTTCAGATAGAGGTGAGGGCCAAGCAGACAGCGGGTGAACAGGGCATCTCGCCGCCGGTAATGAAAGCAAAGGATTCTGGGATGGATTGTGCACCGAGGGGTAGAAAGAGAACGATGGGGAGATATGTTATGATTGACAGCGAGGGAGAGGGAGAGAGGGGGCTTGATTCAGACTGATTCCCACTGTTCTGCCCGCCGCACGTCCTCAGCCTGTCATATGTGCACGTGTTGAGGGGGATGTTGAATTCATTCACCCGGCACTCGCTCGCGTTCACGTTACTCATCGGCCGTGTGTGTGTGTGTGTAGTGCGGGGCTCCCACGTTCAAACAGGAGATTGTCTCCCACTGTTCTCTTTCCATTAAAAACCAACTCCCACTGCTCAACGAGTGCCATGCGCAGTCGACCGAGGACGTCCAAGCGCGCCGTGTCTGTAGACCATGAGAGTTTGACTCATTTTAGAAAAACGGGCAGACTGCCACCCTATGTGTGAATCTAATCTCTTGTAGTCGTTTAGTAATCAGCATAAAGTCTGTTCCTCATTGCAGCTTATTTAGAAGAACAGACCGTCTGTCTGATGTATAACGTGACCAAACATTTTATCACAATAACACACTGGCCTGGTGGATTTGAAATATTTTGGAAAATTTGTGTAGACTTTGTGATCAAAGTTTGTGTCTGTTCAAAATTAATGAGTACTTTAAAGCAAGTCAGTTCACTCGGCGACCATATTATTAACGCCCCCGGCAGCTATTTCAACTTTATATAAGAACATCCTCTGTCTAGATGAATGGGTAAAGACTTGACTGTTTGTCGAAATTCTGTTTTAATAATGTAAGAAATAAATTTGACAGTAAGGGTATCATGAATTGTGTCTTTGATGTCTTTTTTGATCACCAATGCTGCATTTAATTAAAAATACAGTAAAACCCAGTAATATCGTGAAATATTATTCCAGTTTAAAATAACTGTTTTCTGCTTGAATAAATATCTAAAGTGTAACATGATCCTTTAGAAACTATTCTGATATGCTGCTCAAGAAATATGTCTCATGTTGAGAACAGTTGTGCTGCTTAATATTTTTGTGAAAACCAAATCTTTGTAAAAGATCAAAAGAACAGCATTTATTTGAAATAGCAATATTTTGTAACATATAAATGTCTTTACGTTACGTTCTGTTACGTTTGATCAATTTACTGCAAAAACAATAATCTTACTGACCTCAAGCTGTAGTACATATGCATTAGGGTATTATAATACAGTAGATCATTAAGCTATTGGTGTTATTAAAGTAAACCAACAAGTGATTGACTCCTAGAGCTGCCATATTGAGTGTTATGCTCTCCCCCCCCCATTAATATCTATACAAGTGGACATTTCTGTTCTAAACAGTCTCCTATACCGATTATTTGTCTAGTTATTTTTGCTGGAAATATACTGTATATTAAATAATGTGAATTAAACACTATATTTTATTTGATTAATTAGTGCGGCAAGTTGTTTTGCAGTCGTAAGACACTAAACTTTTCTTTGTACTGTGCCTAAGAAACAACTCTTAAAAACAAGTTGTTCTTTATTTTGACTTGTTTATGCATTGCACTCTGTGTTTGTGCATGAAATCATGTTCCTTTGATACTGTCGGATTAATAATGTGGTACTGTCATGAATGTGTGTCAAAGACTGACACGAAGGAGGAGAAATTGTTGATAAATCTTTTTTTTTTTTTTGTATTCTTTGCGCACAAAAAGTATTCTTGTAACTTCATAACATTACGGCTGAACCACTGATGTCACATGGTCTATTTTAACGATGTCCTTAACTTTCTGGGTCTTGAACGTGTCAGTTGCTTTACTGTCTATGTAGGGTCAGAAAGCTCTCGTAAACATCTTCATCTCAAAAATATCTTCATTTGTGTTCCGAAGATGAACGAAGGTCCTACGGGTTTGGAATGACATGAGGGTGAGAAATTAATGATAGAATTTTCATTTTTGGGTGAGCTATTCCTTTAAGTTTTGTATCCTACTGTCACAAACATGTAACCAGTCACATGACATCAACTTGTGGCTGGAGCTTTTCATATCATTAGCAAAGTGTTTCTATCTAAGGAGGTTGATTTTTAGTAGGTAGCTCTCTGAGATGGCCAACAGCAACATTTGTAATGCATTATTAGATGTTTGATAATGAAGTCAAGCCAAAAGCTACTGATATCAATGACTATTACATATCCAAAAATGTAGAGAGTGATACATAAAATGCATTACCATTCTGATACATTGACTTGTATACGACCCTGTATAATTCACTCTTCCTCAAAATCAGCATCTGTATCAAACATATATGGATGGACTGATCTAACATTGCCACTTGTGTAGTGTTTACTATTTCAGCGTTTACTACCACTTCAACTGAGTGAAAGTGGAGCAGGCTTGAGTGGAGGCAGGGACTAATTTGCATGTTTCCACATATTCTAAATGAGATAAGGGTGTAGAGTTACATTCAAGCCATTATCAAAGATAAGTTTTAAGTGACTAAAATTAGTAACTTTGAGAGACTCTGAGGTGAAAAACTCATTAAGCAGTATTTTTTTTTTCCATTGTACCATGGTATAAACCACAACCGCAACTCACTTGACTCATACAAGTGGCAAAAAACCACCCAATGAGAAAAAAACACTCAATTTCACTCAGCACTTGCTATTTTGATGTGACCAGGCAGATGGGAAATAGACATGTGGTTCTTGAACATCTCAAATCTGGCTTGCCCTTCGAGACAGATTTTTGTTTTTGGAAACAGCATGTGAAATGACGCGTGCGTGTCGGCGCTGTACAGTATACGATGCCCTTTTGAAGCGCGTAGGCTAGTGTATGTTCTGCCGCAGGCTTAACCACGCTGCCTCCTGTGTGTCATCAGTGAATGAAAGGCCCTCGTCTCGTTGGAAACATGTGAGGGAAGAGCGCGTCAGATCTCCAGCAAGCTCTGGCATCAATTATACAACTGACACCGGCGCGAAGCGTCTCTCCCCATAGCACATGTAGCTTACAAGACCATAATGAGTCATCCATCTTAATTAACAAATGAATGGTACGGCGTCAGGAGCGACTGTCACGCTTGTTTACGCGCCATCTTGCCCTGCTGAGTTTCGCCTTTGTGTCAAAGCAAACACGCGATATTGCCGACTCAGAACTCCTGTCACCCAATTAGCTTTGAATGATCGTAGCGGGAAAAACGTAACGGCGGCAAATACTCCCGGGATGAGTCGAACAAAGAGGTGTCTCTCTCTCTCTCTCTCTCTCTCTCTCCCTCACGCACTCTTGTTCGGTTCCTCTCTTGTTTTCTCTTCAAGGGTCCCCTCAGGGTTCCCACGTTGCTTTTCAAATGAATAGCCTGCCCTGATAAGGACTATTTGTTTGTTTGCTGCGGTTTCCTAATGTGCGCCTGTCTATTCAATATCCATTAGGGGCTGACGTGAGGCGCTTGGCATCCAAATGCAAAGTGACAAAAACACCTTGATGTGGAGTTTGTTTTCTCTCTCCCGGCCATCGCTTCCTTTTGTTGGGATGGAGACAAGCGTCCGTCTTTGTTAAGGCGGCTAATTGCTTCTCTGGTGGCGCGGCTGTAGCTTTGGCTGTCTGGCGGCTGATAAAGTATTGATTGTCTGTCTATGCGGAGGAGAAGAGTGTGGAAGAGGTTAGAAGGGGATAGAAAAGGAATTAGGTTCTTTGCACCTGCTTCTACCTGTGGCACAAAAGCGACCCGAGTTCAGTCGAGAAAGGACAAAAATGCTGACCATTAGCTAGCTTGCAGGCTGTAGTTTTATAACAATGGCATCTTACGAAAATGATGTGGTCCGCCACAGCCGTAGAAAGAGTTGCATTGTGTCTGGAGAGGAAATGAAATGCTAAGAAGCTTCTCAAGCTTCAAACTTTCGTCTCCGCATCGGCTGCTGAAATTGCTTTGGCTTTAGAGATAATGCCTTTTGACCTGAAAGAGCGACTGATTTCAGATTCACCTGAGAAAACAGAGAGAAGACATGCCAAAGCAGGTAATGAGGTGGTTATTTTAGATTCATGCAAAAAAAAAAAAAAAAAAAAAACTGCTTAAATCAGAGCTACACAGCTAGTTTTTCTTCTTTTTAATGATTCTGTCAAACTGATTCACAGTGGTTTTGTTTGAGAGTGAAACTGAGGTGGGTGGCATGAATCATAAGCCATTAACCAATTTGTAAATCTTATTTTGATATGTAGCATTATTTAAGTTTTTTTTTTGGAAGAAAATGTGAGTGGTGCTTGTTTGGAACAATGATCGAGGAAATAATAATGATAATAATAATAATGATATATACACACACACACAGCTCCATTCCAATGTCTCTTGAATTCCAACACAGACACACCTCATTCTGCTAAAAGGAACCGTTCACCCAAAAATGAATATTTACTCACCCTCATATTGTTCCAAACCTGTTTCTTTCTTATGTTGAACACAAAATAAGATATTCTGAAGAATTTTGAAGAACCAAACTGTTTTTGGTCCCCATTGACTTCCATAGTAGGGAAAAAAATACTATGGAAGTCAATGGGGACCATCAACTCTTTGATTATCAGCATTCTTCAAAATATCTACTTTTATGTTCGGTGTAAGAAAGAAACTCCTACAGGTTTGGAACAACATGAGGGTGAGTAAATAATGACAAAATGTATTTTTGGGTGAATTATCACTTTTTAATAAAGTACTAATTAGGTGATCACCTAAACCAAATCTTATTTAATGCAGAAAAATATATGAAAACCACTTCTGCTGTCATCACTATCCTCTTGCAATAGGACCAGCTTAGATGGCAAAACAGTGCTAGTAGTACCTCAAAACTGGCGTCAAAGAAGGTCTCAGTTCTGGCTTTACTGGCAGAGGGATACAGTGAGCGTCAGGTTGCTTCTATCCTTAAAATTTCAAAGACAATGGTTCATAAGAACAAGGTCAAGCTGCAGACATTGGGGACAACAAAGCTACAATACCGGCAGACGGCGAAAACGTCTCTCCACTGACAGGGATGACCACCAACTCATTTGAATATCACTCAACAACCAAAGGATGACATCAGGTGACCTACAAAAAGAATGGCAAACAGCAGCTGGGGTGAAGTGCACAGTGAGGACGTTTTGGGCAAAGCTAGAAAAAAGCCCTTCATCAATGAGAAGCAAAGAAGAGCCAGGTTGAGGTTTGCAAAAGACCATAAGGATTGCACCTTCTCTGAGTCCAGTTTTCAGCTTTGCTCAACACCTGGTCGTCCAATGGTTAGACGGAGACCTGGAGTGGCCTACAAGTCACCCACTGTAAAATTTGGTGGTGGATCAGTGATGATCTGGGGGTACTTCAGCAAGGCTGGAATCGGGCAAATGCGTCTTCATACAGTATCAAGCCACATACAAGGTTGTCCTGGAAGAAAACTTCCTTCCTTCTGCTCTGACAATGTTCACCTGCCACACAGCATATATATATATATATATATATATATATAACAACAGCTGAATAACAACATCCTAAAACCTCCTAATTTAGCAAACACTTGCAACACTCAGGCAACCATATTAATGTTTAAGTATAAAAATTATCAAACTTATTTAATTACATTATTATTTATTTATGACAAAATCTTGTTGCAAATAAACATTTACTTAGAATTACAAGTTTAGTGTGCTTAATTTTAATAAACTTGCAGTTCCATAAGTGAGTCAGTTGTATATTGAGTAACTGCTCTGATTTAGTGAGTTGTTTTTTTTTCCCTCCAGTGAAGGATTTGTCAGACTAAATCAAAGCAACTGTTTAAATAAGGCTTTTAGTTCATAAGAATCATTTCTGGAAAGTTTCCTTTCAACTATTTCACAGTATGGTGTTTTTATCTCACCAATTTGGACTGCAAGCTCTCAACTTGGGTAAAATTTAATTTAATTTGCTGTGATGCTGTAATTTTGGCACTGCTGCTCAAAAGCACTGAAAAAAATAGTGCTCTGTGCCATTGCATGGTTGTTTCAGCTGCTTTATTTTCCCTGTTGGGCTAAATTATGATTTTATTTGTAAAGTGAATCATTGCTGTCAACTGTATTTGTTTTATCTTCTGACCTTCATATTAACAGGAATGGCAAGGAGATGCTGAATTAGATTTCTTGGCACTCAAAATAAGGAGTAAGACACATAAACAAAGATAGCAGCATAACATATTTTCAACCCCCTTTTTGTAAGCAAGCAAAAGTAGTTCTTGTTTTAGCAAACACTTCATATAAAATCAGAAAATGCAGCATGAGACTTCTAAGAGCACTGTTGAGTGAGTTTTTTAAACTGATTCATTGAGACAAACGAAGCACTTCACTAAAATGCTTTGGACTTCCCAGTGCTGATGTCAAATAGCAGTGACATGATTAAAATCTAGTTTGGACCAGCAGCCTTTTAGCCTGTGTGCTTCACTGCAGCCCATTTGCTTCATCTTCATGTCGTTAGATCTGCAGATGGCCCCAGACCCCAAAATATCGGCCTGGGAGAGGAAAGGAAAAGAGAAAGACATGGAGACACTACAGTTTTACATTCTCTGAAGAAAATGTGGATGGTGCTTGCCTGTGCAAAACTAGACACCATGATTCTAGAGTGTTTTAGGTGGTTGTCAGTGCATAACTATATTGTTTACAAAGGCTTTTTTCACTATGTTGCTAGGTGTTCTGAATGTTTTTAGCATGTTTCTTTGTGATTGCCAAGGTGTTCTGCTAAGCGTTTTTTGGCAGTATGTTTGCCGTCAAGACTGAGAGGATGCTAACATTAACCGCTTGATGTACTGCTAAAACAATGTGACAAGAATAGACGCAAGCCCGACCCAAATGTTTAATGTCATGATTGTTACCATCTATTTGAGAGACACACAGAATATGTGTTTTAAGTACTAATAAACAGCCAACATGTTAATAATAGGCATGCTAATAAGCAACTTGTTAACATTGAGAATTGGTCCCTATACTAAAGTGTTACCTTGGGATTAAATAAACAGTTTTATACCGCCGCTTTAATTGAATCGTGCGGTGTACGATATTTTGTGAGTTGTCCTAGCCATGATGTGACCAAGGTTGCAAAAAGGCAGAACATTTCTGAAACTTTCCAGAAATGTTGGAATCTTTTAGAAACTTTCGTGAACTTTTGGAAGGTTTACAGAAATGTTCTGCCCCTTTGCAACCCTAGACATGATGCGGCACTGCACTTGACTTCATCAACACTTCAGAGCTTTCACAGTCCTAAACCACTTCCTCGATCATCATTATATTTGGCAACATTAGGCAGTTTTAATTTATATGCTATTAAATGTTTGATGATCGTGTTATTTTACATATGCATCTACTTACATATGTTATTGATTGTTTCTGATTCCTCTTCACCATGTTTTGATCCAGACGTTCAGTACTCTTTCAGAAGATGTGTAGTAGTGCCTATAACAGTGAAAACATGGAAATTCAGCAAATTCTGTCAATGGATGGGAAAGAGTTAAAAACTGTCAGTTGATTAATCTGTTATCAGTCAATGCGGTCCAACCTAGTTATCACTATTGGTAAAATCCACAGTCAATCAATCAAGCTCTTTTAGCCTGTTGGTTTGCAGTTGCTAGGGTGTTATGAGTGTGTTTTACAACATCGCTCTGGGTGTATTGGTTGCTTGTCTTATCAATCAAGCACCACTAAATACTCTGTGGAGGTTAGGGATGGAATTTCAGCAGATCTTAAGAGTAGGATCAAAGCGATGAGACTTATGAGAACCTTCCCGCCATCCGCGCACAGATCCCTGTCAGGTGATGTGATTGCACTGATGGCTTTTTGTATTGTTCAAGCGTTGGTGTACGTGTCGGTCAGAGTTAGTGTTTGTGAGGCTGACATTAGCGATGGGAAGGACCGCTTGCCAAGAGAACCAATTGTTTGTTTGAGATCAGTAGCGGTCAGTGGCATTTGTCTAAGCTGTGAGTCAAGGAACAGCGTGACGTTGGTGTTGCCACGGGGATGAAATGACCTTACAGAGGCCATAGATCAAGAGTAATAGGAGACGCTGGTGTCAGTAGAACATTATAAACTTCCTAAAAGAGCGACTTGTTTCAGCTCAAACGTCACTGCACAGCTTTATTAGTGTGGCAGAGAACTGCAGAAGCCTGCAAGGTGAGTCAAGAAACAGGTGTCAGGATTTAACATTTAGGTATGGGAGAGTTTTGGGCTTCACGTGCCACTTTAAGCTGCATCCAGTAACCATGTGCATGTGTTTTAATGCCTTACAAAGGCATTAGATATTTTTAGATATATTGAACATTTTCTATACATTTTGCTACATGTATTTAACAATTGTGCTGTTTCAAAGGAAATGCTGGCTAATATAGACAATATATACAGGTTATAGACAATAACATAGGGTTTGTTGAAAATTATTGTAAAATCATTATATATATAAAATCAATGTTTTCTCATATTTGTATTAATTTTTAAATTATATATAGAGTTATCATGTCTGTCAA
>JAFVLL020006572.1:0-15251 GCA_021397915.2 Tor tambroides
AGCGCCGTCTAGAGATAAGCAAAAGCGTCAACCTCACTGACAGACAAGTGAAAATCTGGTTCCAAAACCGCAGGATGAAACTTAAGAAGATGAGTCGAGAAAATCGTATTCGTGAACTCACGTCCAATCTCACTTTTTCGTGAGCATGAAAACAAGAGCATTTCAAAAACTTACCTCCCCGTTTCGGTCCATCTGTGTTCTCCTGTATAATGTTGACATGAGGGCAGTGTGCATTGTTTTGGCTACTTTCACGTTCCAATGTTGTGATCGTTGCTAAATCTTTGTCATTTGTTGCTACATCTTTGATTGCATTTGAAATGTGAAGCCTTGTGTATTTCAATATGTTTCACAGGGTATAAAACCGGTGTTAGGTCTTAACTTAAATAATAAGATAGAAACAGACTGTTCCGAGCGGTTTCATTTCAGCTGGGACAGAGCAAAAATGTCGCAGAAAGATTTTCTCTAAAAAATGACATTAAAGCACATTTGAAAGTAAAGGGTACCCATTCTTTCTTCAGTGAAAACGTACATTTACCTGAAATAATTACGTATAAAATTTTCTGTATAATAGATGTATTAAATATGTCTGTATCAATGCATGTTTGTGGCATGTGGTCAGTGGACTAATAAATTCATTATGTCATAATAATGTTTGTTGTAAAATCTGTATAAATCGTTTCTAAACTACAGTTTAATCAGGACCATATTATATTCCCCAATACTACCCTCAAACACACACACACACGCACAAGAGAACATTGTACACTCCGCTAATTAAAACCTCTTTGTAAAATGTGGGCAAAACAAAGTCATTTAAAAATATGATCTTATGATCATATTCACTGATATTTATTCGAAAAATTATGTCCATATCCTATGTTTTTTTTTTTTTTTTGTCCATTGTTATGAAAAGGCCCAAAACAATTTAGATGTTTTGATCGACTGAAAAGAATACTAACTTGCTTTGCATGTGTTAATTGTTAATTGTTAATAACAAACGTTTTCTTAATTCCTGTATGCCCAGAAAAGAAATCAGAAAATTTACGAAAACGTAACTCTAACTATACATGGAACAAACTTCAGCTTGATTTTGTCAAATTTGTGTTCAAAAGGGACAAGATACTTAATTTCGTATCTTATCTTTCCACAAGTATAGTAATAATTATATAAATGTTCTGACTTTTCTTGCTATAGCATTGACCACTCACTCTCTAATGTGCATAAAAACAAACACAATGGCACACGTCTCACAGGCACATGCTCAGATGCGTTCAATTGTGTGACCACAGATGGGAACGCAGATTATAATTTTGACCAAAACTGTAACAACTGAGCTCTTAGTGACAACTTGTCGACAAATAACATTTTACCACATTGTTTTCTCACTCAGATTATTATTTTTAAGGAAGACATATGCAATGAATTGCGTTTAACCTCTCTTTACACAAATTATCTACTCAGTCTTGAACCTTTTTGTTATTTTATTGTAATGTGACGTAGCAACATCCGCTTTATTACCATCAGTCATTCCATATACTCGTCTCCACCTTATTCAGTACTCGACGTGTATTATTATCTAAAAAGACGAGAATTCCCATATTTATTATTCTTATTCTTATTCTTATTCTTCTTATTCTTATTATTTAATGACACACGTGGGTCAAGACTCTTTGAAATGCCAAGAGTCTTTTTATTAAGGGAACATTAATACATAATCAAATGCACCTCATAAAAATTTTATTGATACACATAAATACTATGACTCGCTTTTCAATAAGTACCAAAAATATACACAAATATTACTTCCTGTGTCAATCTTACAACACCTTACAGTCAGTATCAAACTTACAACAACTAAATTGCAGATCTTAACACTAAAGCAGCGAGGACCGTTTATAAAATATGAGAATCTGTGAGATTGCGGTGGTTCGTTGTTTTACAGCGTGTTATTACATTTATTTTACGAGGACTTACAACTCGGTACTCTATAAAATCCTTTACAAGGCTAGAGTATGACATACCTTATGACGAAATTTTGCAAGATTTTACGCTGCTGGAATCGTTTGCTAAGCTATCAGTGTTGAGGGCTGGCACTGAATTAAATGGATGCATTAATATGACCTTGTAAAAAACAAAAAAACAAAACAAAAAAACAGTCGTTGTCTAAAACAGGTTGAAAGCAGAATACCACTACAGCTAAGTAAACATGAAAATAATTTCTTATCTTATTTTTTAAGAGTACAAATCAAACATACCGTTATCAGCGGACTGATTTACTCTCTGTATTAGTAAATATGATCACGTGATTCATGTAACCAATCACTGGAGATGAAGTCAGCAAAAATACTATGATTGTTCAGAGGCAAGGTTTCTGAAACAGAGTAACGTTTTATATGAGTTCGAAGGGATCCAAAAATGTCGACTAGTTCAGCTCTCAGTAGCTATTATGTGGACTCTATTATGGGGCACGACATGGAGGATGTGTACGGAGCGCGTTATGTCCAGGGCTCACACACGGCGAGGCCGTCAGGTGTGGGGGAAAATGCGGACTTCTCGTCGTGCAGCTTCGCTCCCAAGTCAGCCGTGTTCCCTGCGTCCTGGACCTCGGTTCATCAACCATCTACTGCCGCTGTGTCCGGAATTTACCATCCATACGTCCACCAGACCCATCTTTCAGACAATAGATACGTGCGTTCCTGGATAGAACCAGTCTCAAACCATATCTCTCTCTCGGGGTTCCACTCCAGCAGTCGGCACAGCGGTACAAAGACTGAAAGTTTACCCTCGAAAAGGACTGAAAGCGCGGCGTTTGAAACGGAGACACCGGTGGTTCCCGAGTTTAGCTGCAGCGCTGTATCCGAGAGCGTAGACAAAGCTACTGAAGAAAGGGTTGCAAAAGATATTTCGAGTCACAGTGAACCTAAAGACGAAAAACAACAACAACAACTTGACCCAAGTAAGTAAAATGAATTGCCCCTTGATTTACAACCTTCCAACTGTCCTAAACTGGAGGTTTTACAAACCTATAAAAGTGTCCGAGCTCTTACCACTGCCGAAATATTGCCTTCGTCTGTGAGAATGCTATATGTGTGTTTATATATATATATATATATATATATATATATATATATATATATAACAAATAAAAATAATTAAAAAAACAGTTGCATTCACATTCACTACACAATATTTTAATGGATACATAATGTAAAGCTCACTGTGATGTTGCCATGAGTGATCCAATTGTGGACATAAAGCTTATTTGCGTGCTTTTTCTTTCAGGCAACCCGGCAGCAAACTGGATCCATGCGAGATCAACGAGAAAGAAACGTTGCCCTTACACAAAATATCAGACTCTGGAATTAGAGAAGGAGTTCCTTTATAACATGTATTTAACGAGGGATCGTCGTTATGAAGTTGCTCGCATCCTGAATTTAACAGAACGGCAGGTTAAAATCTGGTTTCAGAACAGAAGAATGAAAATGAAGAAGATGAACCGAGAGAGGAGCAGCAAAGATCCTTAGTTAACAGTGAACAGTGTGCTTCAGCTCAAAAGCTAATGCCCGTTCCTGTAATATGCTTGGATTAGGATACAATTGTTTATTGTTATATATATATATATATATATATATATATATATATATAGTAGCTATTATTTGAGTGACTTGAAATGAATGGATATTCCACAATAAATTAGCTATATTTGGCTTAAAACGCCTAAAGTCTGTTTCCCAGCACCATGGTGGGGTACTTCATTCAGGATCGGAGAATTCAGTTTCGTTAAATTGTGAACTTGCTTATCCTTACTCATAAAAATCCTGCCACAAAAATGTCTTATAGGAACTTAGAATATGGTTCGTGATCTGATCAGTTCTTAATGTGCTGATCTTTAAATCTGTGCAAAATGCATGCAAAACCCGCTCTTCACCTTCATGCAGCCACATGTAATAATTTACTGTGCCTTTAATTTCTGTCTTTTTTAAATTGGACATTATGTACAGTCTTATATTTCCAATATCTCTTTTCTAAACTAGTGTATTTCTAGTTTGAGTTCTTGCTGGTGTGGTAGATGCATCAATATGGTCTAAATTATATATAAAAAAACTTTTTAGTCTGTTTTATTTCTTTTTTTCCAGTATCGTTTTATTTTTCACAGTGAAGCTTGTCTTCAGTGCTGTATAGTGAATTTGGGTGTAGACAAGCTTTGTTAAATACTCTACTCGTGCACCTACTTTGAAAATGTTCTCTTTTTCAGACCATGTTTTATAAATAAATGGCAATTTCGACTGCACACTACTGTATGTACAGACCTTCTAAACAACAGCAATACGACTTTATGTTGCTATTACCTGCGACAATTTGGGTTCACGCTGAACACAAAATACAGATTCATTGCTAGGCAATATTGCTAAAAAAAAAAAAAAAAAAGGTGTTGCAAAGAACCCCAATTTATCGTCAAACCTGTACCAAGAATTACTTTAGAGCAGGAAGAAACTGGGTCCAATAAAGCTATAGAAAGAGCTAGACGTCTGGTCTAAATGAGTTTATGGTATAGGAACGTAATTGCTCTTCTCTTTGAAACTAACCTCACTGGTTCTTTGTGTCTGTTACTTGCACACAAAAACGTAGACACTTTTCTACGGGGCGTCTTGGTGAGACTAAAGCAACATCGACCCCCCAGTAAACTGAAAGTCACGTTTATTCACGAAATGCTCCACTATACAAACCTTAAAGCTGACAATCTTTTGGGGTGCTATTACTATTCAACAAAATGCAACAGGAATGTTTTCATCTTTTAAAAAAAGGTCGCCATAACAGCCAATTAAATACGACAAGCAGGGTAGCTAATGTCACCCATGCATTCCTTGCATCATTTTAGATTCTGAACAAGTAGACTTCAAAATATATTTAAATGCCTTGGAACGTGACTGCAAAAAAGAAACATGAAGGCATCCTGCAATTTTCAAAGAATGCAAGATTAAACGGGTGCACATTATTGCCACTAGAGGGCATAGCTGATCTGTGAAAATAATGGGCTGCCCGTAGTTGTGCACACTTACTTACAGGAGCTTAATCAGGTATCTAAACAGGATAATTACTGGAAAATGAGTTAAATTCGAATTTGCTTCCAGAAAGTCCATATTTCGGGACAAACATATGCGTTCAGTTTTCCCAGTTTATGTATGGTGCATCCGTACTTTTCATTGTCTGTTTTGAATAAAACTATAAATGGGTCGAGATAAGGCAAGAACAAAGGAATTTGGCCAGTGAGCATGCATCTCAGTATGGAGCAATGTGTGGCTAAACAGATAAATGTATGTTAATGAATGTTGTGGATAGAATGTACTATATTGTGACAGTTTGGAGGTGTCGAGCTCTCTATCAAATGTGTATTTGCTTATTATATTTATAATAACACATAACAATTGGGCTAAAGGAGTTTAGGTAGACTACTAAGTGAGGTCCTACTACAGTTTATTTCACTTTACTTTCGCTTTGACATAATGTTTCTTTCCTTTCAACTACAAGTGCAATACAAATGGGATCATCAGGAGAACAGCCATTTAAAAATGAAAAGTAAAAATGAAGGCTTTACTCAAAACAGCATCAGTATGTTACAAAGCCGTTCGTTTTATTTGTTTTAAGCAGTAACGCAAGCTGAAAAACAGATATTATTATAAATATCGAAGGTTTTTGTTTGTTGTATTGTGGAATAGCCTACTATTCATACATCTGTTACAAAACAACTAGTCTATAAACTATTAAAATTTTATAGATTTGTTGTTACATCTGAAATGATACATATAAAATAAATAAAAACTAGCCTGAATAGAATATAATGCTGGTAATTCAGTGTTTCAACAAAACAACACTTTCTAATTATTATTATTATTAGGCTATTGGTGGTGGTGGTGGTGGTAGTAGTAATAGTAGTATGAATAGTTTAGTAGCGGTAAATGAATACATGTAAATGTAATGTAAACGCAGTATACGCTGAACAAGTACAGCATTTTGCTGACTCCAAACGTAGATGGAAAAGAGCAAACCATACACTTAATCTAATTTTCCTTTCCTTCCTCTCCCTCCCTGTCTGTCATGTGATCTGGACCTATAACTAAAAGCAAACGTGTTTTGAGGCATGCTGTAGCACCCTGACCGCAGAATTTGGCTGCGGGCCTGTTCGCCAAATACACTATTCAATAACAGCAGCTCTCAATCATATCTGATTCCACTGGCATTAATAAGAAACGACCTGACACCATCGATGAGTTCTCACTTTGTCGACCATTCACATAACACACTGGACGAAGTATCCTCTCCTGCGGATCAACATTTCCACAAAATGCTGAACGGCATGTGAAGGCGTATGGCGACGGCCAGCACTGATGCAATGATTTTATCTGCTTGGGAAATCTGCGACACAGAGCGCCAGTTATCAGTCGAATCCTGGTGGAATTACGTGTCACTGCGACCGCTCTAAATTTTACCCACAAGATAACTTTCAAAGACAGCGGGTCTTTACGACACTGTGAGAGGCCGGGTCGCTACAATACCGAGCCTGTAAATCGTCCGGTTGTAATACTGGCTCGGAACCAGCGTGCCTAAATCAGCGCTCGCCTCGGTCTCAGATGTTCCCCTGGATGAAACTTCAAGGTTGTCGGGCATAAAATCTGTTTTCAGATTACTATAGCTTCCCTTCGATTATAAAGGAGTTCTCGTTCAAGACCCCCCCCCCCCCCCCCCCATTCTAAACTTGAATTAAATTATATATTTCTGAAAGAGATATGTCAGAAAAAAAGGAATATACCATGCACCCCGAGAGAAGGTTTTCTTTCTTGCTTGCTTGCTTTATTTATTTATTTATGTTTAGTTTTAATTCAATTATTTATTTCGTTTTGTTTTTAATTTAGAATTTTCAGAAGCACGTATGCAATCAAACATGCTATTTTTCCTCAAGTGATATGCAATACGCTAAATAAAACACGGTGACTACAAGCAATATTGTATAAACCCGCGTTAAAAAACTGTAGCTTTTAACTGATATATCCAGAATAAACACATGAAGCTAAATTCGATTTCTTTAAATAATAATGAATTTACTGTAAAATAATGAGCGTTATTTGCATTAAATTAGCAGTATAAACATGAATAATGAATTTTATTAATTTTAATTCCATTATATATTATTCGTGGTAACAATTTTGCACAGTCAAAATATATAAAATCGCGATTAACCACATGTTAATCTGGCGTCTACAGCTCTTCTGACACCTCCAGCCGCAGAGCTGATAATTAGTAGCGCTTTTGACACACAAAAAGAAACACAGGCAAATGTGTTTACATTTTAAACGCCAACAAATGATTACTTTCCAAGATTCTCCCAGCTCTAAATACAGTAGCTAACAAATTTATGAATCGATGCTCTGTTGATCAAAGCACATTGTGATAACTATATAACTGTGTATTTCGATTGTCGTTTATAAAACATATAATTTTATAAAATGATCAATTATATTATTCAGTTTCAGTCAAAGTATTAAAGACATTTCATACACATTTAGCTTCCTCACAATTCATAGCGTGTTTTCTAATATTATGTATTGTGAGCATTAAGGTAGATTTAAGTAGTTAGCCATTATAGCAATTCTTTATTGATCGTCGGTGTTTACTTTTATAGGCTAATAGTTAAAATTATGTACATTTCTAAGTAGGCTTTAATTAAACTCAAACTAATTTAATTATTTTTTACATATTTTATACTTGCAAAACAACACAGATTAAGAACATTTTACCGTGTCTTTTACAATTTATTTCTGTGTCTCTCTCTCTCACTCCCTCTCTTTTACTATCTCTCACACACCCCCAAACACACTCTCTTTCAGCAGATGTCTGTGACTGTATTTTCTTTGCTGAGGAAGTGCAGCTGGCTTAGTCATTATGCGCAAAAAACTAGAGGCTTTGCGGCAGCCCAGATTCCTTTTTGTTAGAAGACAATTTACAGCTTTGTAATAGATCTTTTTATGAGCCTATTTCGTCTGTCATTGGATGCCACTGGTCATGTGCAAGACGAAAACGTCTTCATGACTTCTTTTCCTGATTTCCCAAGCGATTTTTCCACTACATTATGAGGCTAAAGGCTCCAAATCCAAAATGCACAGTGTGCTAATATATTTTTGAAATATACAATTTTGCTGTGTTCTGCTATCTGTGTCAGAGATCGAGAAGACAAACTCAAGGCTTTGGTAACGTGCGTTACCGATTACGTATGTCGTCAGATGCTATGGGTGCTACAAGAGTTGCATTTCTAAACAGAGCAAGCAATACAGTACTGGACGACTGATTTGAAAGAAGCTTCATAATATTCACAAGCAGCGCAGGAGGCAAAACATGGATTACAGGGCTTTGTTTGGTAAGTTTATATTTTATTAGATTGAACATGCTGGACAATATATGCCTTCGTCATAGCATAGTCAGAAACTACCAGCAGGTTTTTGGTTTGCGATAATAATTTCCGATTGTGACAGCAGCGTAGGCAGGCTGATAAAAAAACAAACAAACTCGCAGAGTATTCTCTGTTTGTGCATTTAAAAGAGAAATCAAAAAAGTAAATGTTAAATGCTTCCATTTGGATTCTACTAAAAGCTAGAAGAGTGCTCCTTTAAAACGGCTTGTTATATTTTAGGGTAATGTGCTTTTTTAATGTTGACCTAGCTTTACTAGATCTTAATTTTACTCATTTGACAGAAATGCTTGATTTGAATCACAGCCTTGAATATGAAAAATACGAACCTTTATGAAAACATTCTTAATTCAAAATAACTGATATTAGTACTATTATTAACAGTAGTTGTTGTGCGTGTACTCATGTCGTTCAGAGAAGCAAGAATCAAATCTTCAAAAATTCTAAAATTAAAATACGTTATGTAAACTTCAAATGATGACTGTTCTACAGTTTATTTTATGACCAATTCTAACTTTTTTGGTCATTTTTATTTTTAATGTTGACACTTATCACTTATTTTATTTTGCCAATTTGTATATATATAAATTGGAAAAATAAAATGTGTCAACATTAAAATGTAAAAATTGCAAGAAAAATATAGTTTATATACACATACTGTGCATAAAAACAATTATTCACATCAATTTCAAATATTCAGACGTTATATAGCTTTAATTGCTGGATGAAAATAGCATTCACAGCATTTATGAAAAAGGAGGAGAAATAGAGAGAGATTCTGAAAGTCTGTAAAAATGCGGAGGTGCAGTCGTGTGTTTTAATGTATGCCTCCCTTAATGGTGAGAATGGCGCAGTTTTTTGGGAAGGGAGACAGGGTCTGCGGAACAAAGACAGTATTTCACAGTCAGCTGACAGGCCGCTGCAGAGGTATTTACAACCTCACTGCAATGCGGCAAAAGAAGCAAGAGGAGCCTACAAACGAGATAACCGAAATCAGAGCAATACCCACTCATATAGGCCTACACATTAAATTCAATTATCCTCATTTAGAACGCAGTTCATATCAGTATTTTTTAATTGCAATACAAACTTGAAATACTAGCAAATAATTTATTATAATATTAAACTGGATCTGTATGTATAATTATTTCCATCGGTTGATAATCATGCGATGCGCATTGTCGTTGATGTATCTTTTATAACCAATTTACAGTGTTATTTACAGTGTTGCCTTTTCAAAAACCAAATCACATTACATTATATATTCTTTAAAAAAGCACAACTGTGCATGTGCAAATGTGTATAATGTAGGCCTAAGCTGTATTGTGTAGGCTATTGATACATTATTTGAATAGTGATGATATTCGAAGTATACGTGTAAAATAGTTATTGTAAGCACTTCTTGTAGTTGTTCAATGCACTATTTCTGTATGAGCAGCTATGCAAAAAAAAAAAAAAAAAATCTGTTCCATAACGAGGAACGTTTCCTATGTATAGAACACCTAGGCAATGTCTGCTTTGGTCGGCAGGCGGTGCTGTTGTCTAACACTCTGGGACTTGCATGCCCGCTATCTGCATCTTTGTCCTCGAGGTCATTTCCTGTAACTGTGATTGGTTGTCGCAGTCATGTGATACAACAGTCACAGAGTTCTCTTAGTAACTGATAGAAATGCAAATTTTTAGAAACAAAAACAACTTTCAGGTTCTGCGCGAGAATAGTCGGAATTATTGCATATTTTATTTAATTACTGATAGCTATTTAGCCTGTTCAATTTCATGTCTCATCATTTTTTCACTGTTGGTTTACAAACAAAAGTTGGTTTACATTTTAATAGTTTTAATATAACAATAATAGGCTATAACTATCCAAAATATTAGCAAAAAATATTATAAAAATATCCAAGATATTTATTTGTTATGTGAGTTTGAAAATCCCGAAACACTCACTGCCTTGTACGCATTTCATGCCCTTTGAATGAGTTGTGAAATATTTTTAATTAGCTATCAATCGACTAATCAGTTGACTTTATTTTCAACTGGCTGGATTAAAAAAAAAAAAAAACTCTGAGGTGAGAAAATTTTTCTTACCGGTAAATGTATATTTTATTTTAGGCTAATAACAGTGCAACAGAAACTTTCCCAGTGGCCATTTGACGAAAGTCGACAACTCCCATATATTGCGCTAATGTGTGTGTTTTCTTTTTCTTTTTCCCTCTCTCTCTTTCAATAGGGATGCATTATGAGTATTTTTTAACCTTGAATTTACAATCAGAAAAAAAAAAAACCATCCCATTAGTTCACACGTCAGAGATTTTCAAAAACACCTCATTTATCCTACAGTGAACTGTGGCAAAATAACATGCAAACTTAAGCAATGCTTTTTTCCCCCTTTTTTAAGAAATACTACACCGACTAATACTACTTGGATAAGAACTCTACAACAAGTATTTGCCAAAATATATCGCAGACATCAGTCTACTAGGATACAATATATATATATATTTTTTTTTGTTTTGTTTTGTTTTGTTTTGTTTGTTTTGTTTTTTTTGTTGTTGTTGTTGTTGTTTTTTTCTTTCTCTGTTCTTTTTTTCTGAGTGCAGTGAATGCGAATTGAACCCCGTGTCTTTATTTCCTCCTGAGATCAGAGTAATCGCCATTATTGAATAAGTGCAACTTTCAGGATTATTTATGGCACCCGCGCGCTGTCATGAATGGCTGTGGGGAAGCACGTGATACCATTAAACTTTGTTTTATGGCCAGGGAGTTGACAAGCCAAAATATAATTCACATTGTATATTAGAAAGGTCGTTCAGACGGTTTAGAAAAGATCCCAGTATCGCTGCCTAGGAAAGCGGCTCCACGCTTGTTTTGATCATGGATATACAAACTTGTCGATACGCTTTACGTGATACTCCTGCTTCTGGAGGTAAGCTTGTCCTCAGCTCGTGTCACTGAACTTGTGCGTGGTTGAATTGTGCCATAATGTTTAGGGTGGTTTCATATACTCAGCCTCCAAACCAGCGCTGATTTGTTTCTGTGAACTTCTCTTGTGTTGTTGTGCACAGTTTTGAATGGTTGGATAACTATGGAGACAAAAAAATAGGTTGTAATGGAGATGACGTAAATGTTATGCAGTAGTCCGGTTTTGGTGCAGTTGTGGCGCCACGTTATGAAAGATTGTTTCCGTCGCTCTTGAGGGCTTAACTTGAATACACGAATTCAATTATTATTATTATTATTATTATTATTATTATTATTATTATTATATAGCCTAAGTTAAAAATGCAAATTTTCGATACGAGAGAAAAATTATCTTGCTTTACTTTCTAATTATTTGTTATTAATTGTTTTGATGGATTCCAAGTGCGAAATACACATAGACCTATACTGAGAGCTGTCTGTGATTACCACATATTTAAAAAATACGACCAAATTCATTTAATGTGAGTGGTTCTTTTGCATTTGACCTGCAAATTATTGCTACGTATTTACACCTGTTGTGCAGTGCGCTTCATTGTGATAAAATAGTGTAACCTACGGTTTCTTTTTAGAGAGAAATTTGGCTAAACAAAAACATCATTTAGTCGACACGCGCTTTCATGACATATTACTGAACTTTGTAATAAGCAGGGTTTCTGGGTTTTATTGACCAGCTCTCTAGCGCCCCCAAGCAAAATAAAGGTCATTCTGGCCCTAAACCATCTATACTTTGTGTTAATTATTTTTCCTGAACAAGTGGCTGTTTAGGTTGTTGAGAAAAATACAAAAGAACAAAAGTCATTTTCATTAAAGCCTGAATTAAATTGTCTGAATTAACAATAGCAAATATGTCCAATTTTATGTGCATGTTATAAAGTAAAAAAACAAAAAAACAAAAAAACATTTAGTCACTGTTTTATCCAACTATACAATTTCAGTTAAATAACGATTGAGAATTTTGTTTTGTTAAAATTTTACATTAATTAAACATTAATCAGTTAAAACATATCTGCGCATTCTATTAAAGAGTAATCCAGATATTTACTAAAGCGTTTGAGAAAGATCAGAAATTTCATTCGATGATAGCCAAACTGTGGCTAATTCTCTTGTGAGTCAAACATATATATTTTTTAAAGAATTTAATCATAAAAATGACGATTATTAAAGAATGACCGTCAATTCCGCATACAAAAATTCATTTCCAACTTGATTCAAGTCGGGGGTTAAAATAATAAAAACGATTCATACCAGAGAAACCCCTATGTACATGTTAATTGTCTTTTTTTTTTTAAATGCAACAGGAGATCTTTCCATTTAAAATCAGAGGTCACTACAATTGGTGGCTGTCTCATTCTTTTGTTCATCTAACTCGGCTTTGACCCGCCTGAACAAGTCGCAAAGCAAGGTGAAACACGGGTCACGCTGTCTAACAAATAAATAAATAAATAAATACACATATTAAAAAGGTACATTGTCTAGCTACGCTTGGTAAGTATAAAACATACGAAAATTAATTAATATATTAAAAAATCTAATATCAAGAATAGATGGCCTGCAGAATTTCTAAACTATTATCATTTCTCTTAAATCTAAAAAGCTATGATCACCCGTAAAAGCTTCATGCTCTAACACAGTTAAACAGTTAAGATACAGCTGGTCAAATTAATCAAGCAATGTATTTGGTATTTGAATGGAAATTCATAAGATTTATGTTTTTTTTAGGTTTGTTTGTTTGTTTGTTTGTTTGTTTTTAAAGAAAATAGTGCTAAATCCCTCTATAGGAAAATAAATTAAAGATAACGTCTTGTTAACCAAATTTAGATGCAACGACAAACATTGGTAAATATTTTTAAATACTGAGAGTTCTTGATTCTTACATTTTTAATAGATCCAAGGTTTTGGGGCAGCTTTGTTCTGGTGACCGGGAGCAAAGGACCACAGGAGCTGGTTATCAGAGGAGGTCATGTATTATCCATGAACTTTCCTCCTTTTCCGCTACCGCTGTTGCCTTGCAAAAAATAATGAAACTTTGTGATGTGTGTTGTAAACGATTCGGCTTGACCTCTCGACCTTTAGCCTTCCTTTATATGCTTCTTCGGTATCCAAACAGCACACGGTTTTGAGGCCACCTGATCAATTTGACTGCCTTGACAGCATCTCACAGCGAGAATTTAGCACAAAAGCCTTCAATCCTATACCTGGATGAATATAATATTGTGTTGCATAAAGATAGGCCTATAGAATGAGATCATTTTTTTTTGTTTGTGATTAGTCACCATTTATTACAGAAATTTGAGCGCATTGCGCAAGGTCTGAGAAATTGAGCTACGGGCCTGTATTTGGAGATTTTTCTCCCTGTTAAACAACTGTTTTATCAAAAGAGTATTAAAAAGGACTGAACCTTGTTTTAAAATCAAAATATAGTGTAATTGAATTACACTTAATGAGACACTTTTGAGTTAGAACGGTTGCAGTAACGAATTCAATGTATAAAGAATTTAAATTTGTTTGTCTGAAGGCGTTTTGTCTGTTGAGCGAATACATGCCGTCGTCTATATATACCCTGTAGAACCGAATTTGTGTGAAAAACGTGACAGTCACAGATTCGATTCTAGGGGAGTATATGGTCGATGCAAGAACTTCGAATAAAACTTTGTGTGTTCTGAAAGTTTTTGCCATCTAATGTACGGGCAATACATGTAAATTTCTAATAAGTGCCTTGGAAAACGCCATCTGGCAACGAAGAACCATTTTCTTACTGGAGAATATGAAATGATAAGCATAATTGCATAATGTGATTATATGATTCTGATTACGTGAACTGTCATGAAATGCTTTGATCAGTTGTGTCAACATTGCCTCTGGTTACTTGGTGGTGCTTTGTATTGCGTTTCTTCCTGTTTTCACTCAAACAAGTCAACATTTTTTATTTTTTTATAGCCTTGAAATCTGAGTGAGAGACAGGACAGAGAGCAAAAATGAACGTGAACAGTACTTTGTAAAAATGTTAACAAACTTTGCACACCCATTGCTCCCTGGTCTTACCTTATGAACTGCCAAGTGGCTATTCTCTTTTATGTGTCGTTTGATTATTGATTGGCACGGCGCATTGATGGCGAACCAGGGCGCTCTATACAGCGAGCTGAAAGGATGAGAAGCGCTGGAACGATGAGACTCCAGTAACTTCTGCGTGACCTCTACATGACAAAGACGGTCTCCATCAATTGTCTGCTGGCTTTATGTGACTCTTTTTGTGCCTTGGGCCGTTTTTTATCTTTTGCCTTGTTTTGTTTTTACCAGTCAAAATCCCTGGGTTGGGTTTGATTTAGCTTGGTTGAATATTAATTTACCAAATGGGCCACATACACATACATGTGATGCACATACATGTTTTTATATGATATCATGAAATGTGTAGTAAGGAGGGATCCTCCCATGTGATGATGGGCATTGCCAACTGGGTCTCAATACACAAACAGAATTTGTCTTTTTTTTTTTTTTTTTTTTTTTACACAGATCGGGTATTAAATCAATCCAATTTTTATATTATATTGTTACCGTCCTAATTGAGAGATAATGTGAAGTTTGTGAAATCAACTACTAGGTGTGCACAGCTTCTTCTCGGTTGATAAAGTCCCTCCACCTCGATTGGCCGAGCTGGTCACATGGTAGCCTAACTTTATTCAGTTGACAGCAAGTAGGAGGGCTTTATGGAGGGAGGAAAAAAAGACAACTCGAGAAAAATTAGTATTTCCTACCTTCAGAAATTAATGGCCATGAGTTCGTACATGGTGAACTCCAAGTATGTGGA
>JAFVLL020006573.1:0-51722 GCA_021397915.2 Tor tambroides
TAAAGTTAGCAGGTGCATAAGACAGCGCTACGTCCCACTTCAAAACACAACATACACTTCTGTGAATAATTACCTGTCAGGGTCTTTGGGAAAACAATAAAAAGCAAGATTTTCCACTGTCACACTGATAGTTTTTGCAGTGGATTGCCCAATTTGCGTTCTTTTATTCCACTTTGACCTCTCTTTCGTTGTAATTCTGTCTATTTCTGTATATCTGTAACGTTGTCCAGTTGGAATTTTCACCCCAAAATGGCGGCCGTTCTACCGAAGCGCCACCTAGTGGCTGTTACCCGAAAAGCATCAGAGTTTCGCCTCTTAGTATTCTATACTCTTTGGTAACATCAGTGGTTCAAGCATAATGTTATGAAATTACGAAAATACTTTTTGTGCGCAAAGAAAACAAAAATGACTTTATTCACCAATTTCTTCTCTTCCGTATCAGTCTTCACCATGCGTTCAGGAGTTTACCATGTGCTGCGCCTTGTTTACAAGCAGAGGAATGCACACGCATATGTCATGGTACTGAATGAACAAAGGTCTTACGGGTTTGGAACTACATGAGGGTGAGTAATTAATGCATTTACATTTTAGAATTTTCATTTTCCTTTGCAAAGTCTTGAATTATGTGAATTATTCTTTGGCAGTGGCAGGGGCCACATAAAGGGCCAGAGTGGTACTGGCCCACCCAGACTGATGACTGCTCCACCCAATAAAAGCTGCTAGAATATACTAATGGTGTGGAAATAAAACATAACTGCAGAATAACCACATCTGTTTTGTAAATATAGATTATAAAGTGTGTTTTTACAAATAGCCTACATATAATCGTAATAATTGTATTTAATTCCTGTAATGTATCTGCTTTGCTCTCAAGAGTCACAACTGCTATTTCTATGAATGCAGAGTGCACACCGATTACAGGTGTATTGCTATAATCTCTGTTTTAATGTGATATTTGTAGTCTAAATCGACCACATTGTCAGCTCTCTCGCAAGCACTGGTAAGTCTGATTCATTTTATATGTTCATCTAAAACAATCCTCCTTTTATCGTAGCTTTGGAAATCTCGATTCATTCCAGGGAATCATTTCAATCTTAACAGCACACTCTCTCTCAGGCCCTGTGGTACACTTTGGCTGCATCCAGAAAGTCATACTCTCGTACTACTTTTGAATAAGTAACTACTTAGCAACCATTAAAAGCAAGTTCTATGTCATATGAATGTGTGTAGTATGAATGAAATCAAGATGTACTACACTCACCATGTTGTCATTGTCATGTGACCTACCAGCGTCAGTTGCATGTAAAATGTAATGAATTGCCTTCTCTTTTCATCTTACTTCACAAATCCAACTTAGATCATCTGTGATTTTGGGTGATCCTACTTGATGATCACCGGACAGCAGCGAAGGACCACCCAGTCACTTGACAATCACCCAATGTGCTACAACAAAGAGTATCTCTAAAAGAAAACAGCTGGCTGATGAAAAAAAATGCCAATTTTCTATGATCCAATCAAGTCCATATGAATAAAAGCGGGACTTTAAGGGCAGCAGAATGACTTTGACTTTCTGTAGATTGGATTTATCAGGTAGGCTGCATTAGTGAACACTGTACACTTTCTGAAATCCTAATGCATAAGCACAAATAGGATTAGTGTCTACAGCAGTATAGGGACAATTTTTCCCTCTACTAGCTTTTACTTCATTGAGCTGTCATTTCTATACAGTACAGAATATAAGCAGATGAGAAAACGCATAATTTGTGTAGCTAGTCGAAATGTGAATTATTCCTACACAAGAAAGAGGATAAGAGACATTCATTTATTTTATAATCAATGCTAAAATTATTGAGAATTACCACAGCGTTCCTCGATCGACTGTGACACTCTGGCTTTATGAGATGTGATTACAGACAATTAAATGCCAATGAAAGTTCACCACCCCTGTCATTCAGAAGAGCAGGTTAATGTCATTGTTCATTTTCCACAGAATGACTCCCCTGCTCCACCATCAACTCTGGACCTTGAATGAGCCAAGAGCAATTTAAAAATGTGAAGGTTAAGGGAATATAGTAGCATATTAGAACTTTGCTCATATTCCAATGGCGGAAAAGCAGTGGGCGGGAAATTAGCACTGCTAACGTTAATGAGGTCGACGCTGACATGTTTGATCTGACACTGACATTTCTGAAATCAGACCATCACGCTGTCCTATGTGAAATGTGAATGTTAGTTAGAGATACTGCACTTTGCATGAGAAGGTGATGTGAGTTTACAAGATCAATTCTGATAGAGGTATGGATCTGCAGTTTAATGAGCTGGACAGCTACAGATTAATGATCATGTAGCTGTTCAAACACTTATTAGCAGGCCTGACAAATAGCTGCTATGAATTATGGTGTCACTTGATCTTTTGAGGCTTCACTTTACAGTGAGAGCTTTGAAGAGTTGAAGGGTGCAGGGGTCGAAAATTATGGTTATGATTGGCATTATTTCAAATCAAAAGGAGCCGCTGTTACAGTTACAGGATTGCGCTAATGAATAGCAGTTGAACCTCACTTGAAATCCTAATACATCTTTTTACCTCACTAATAACCACTTTTAAAATGCAAAATGTGTACGTGAACAAAATTAATAACTTTATTCCACAGCATTAAACTTATCAAAATTGACAAAAAATTTCAATTTCAAATAAATTCTGTTCTTTTAAAGTTTCTATTCATCAAAAAATGTATCATGGTTTTCAGACAATTAGCAATCAGCATAACTCATTTGAGCACAAAGTCAGCATATTAGAATTTCTGAAAGATCATGTGACATTGAAGAGTGGCGTAATGATGCTAGAAATTAACTTTGCAAAAATTAAATGACATTTTAAAATATATTAAAATAAGAAACAGTTGTTTTGTATTGTAACAGTATTTCAAAATATAACAGTTTTTACTGTATTTTCCCTATGTTTTTAAATATTTCAGTGTATTTTTGAAGTATATTTATATAGAGAAAGAGAGAGGTTCTGATGCAGTGCAAAGAATCATGGGAATGTCCATTAGTTGAACCCTTATGGAAATGTTTGGTTAGAAAAAAAAATTATTATAAATGTAAATATGACAACTGAATCCTAATGCATTCTGCAAAATGACTTGGCAGAATGTCCTATTTCCATCAATATGTTAGCATCAGCATGTTTTTACCGGTAAAATGAAATGTTTAGGAAATTGTGCAGTTATATTTTTCACTTGGGCACTGATGTGTTTTCTATCAAATAGGAGGCAGAAAATGTTCAACTCTCGTCTCAGATTTTAACTGTTCTGCGCTATAAATGAACAGTACATTTTCTTGCCTGTGCTTTGATTTTGCTGTGTTTGTGTCTTTATCTTGTCATTTGTCCTATGTTTTCCACATCAGTCTGCTGAATCACAGGTATTCTTGAGTAAAGGAAAAAGTGAGAAAGATGGAATTCTGTGGTGTGGAAATATATGTGTGACAATAAAAGCAAGGCTGAGTATAGAAGCAAGAAAGTAGGTCTGTTTGGTCAGATACGGCTAAGCCGCTCACAGCTTGACAGAACAGGAGCCCAGAACTTTCTCCTCCAAACCTAAAAGCCTTCAAACTTAAAGCTTTTCTTCTTGTCAACATTCTTTTAAATGATCTTTTTGGATAGGACATGGGAAATTTTATTGCTATTTCAAAGCTCAGGAGACTTATAGGACATCGGAGACATGTTTCATTTAAGTCTCAACTTTATGATTTGCCTACTTAGTACTCACGTCTCTACATTTTTCTTTTTTTTTTTTCTTTTTTTCTTTTTTTTGTTGGAGAAATGAAAGACACAAATTAAATTAAATTGAATTAAACTATATACTCCAGTGCCTATATTTGTGTTTGTGCTCGAGAAACATCAAAGGTTTCTGTTTACAACATGTTTTTGCAACTTTGAGCAATTTAGCCAATCACAGACATATCTGTTGATTTCTTGAATGCAATGGCCAATCATTGGCATCAAGTTAAAATCTCCTAAATGCTAAAAAGGAGTTTTTATCCAGTGCAGAGTTGTGCATGCTCACAAATCATATGCAAAAAAAAAAAAGAAGAAAAAAACTTTGTGAGATCAAGATTAAATTAGTTTTTAAGTGAATCCCTCTCAAAGTGACTGCAGTGACTGACATAGTGATAACCATAATATTCAACCAAGGTTCATGAAAACTCATGCAATTACGTACTTTACTGCATGTTTCGCGGCAGTTTCAAAGTGAAATGTCCAGAGAGTGGCGCTAAAACACAAGTTCTATTTTAACTTCCTTATGCGGATTTGAGCGCTTTTGTCAAACTGTAGTTTCACGTGGTTTATGCCTGAGCTCTTCATCACTCAAGTGCAACACTGTATAGCGTAAGCTACCAAGCAAACCTACTGAATTAGAAAACTCATGAATATGAAGCTGTATATGTGACAACAACTTTCAAATCGCACAGGATGTTAAAATTGTTTTGAAGTTATAACATAATATTCTGCAAGTAATTGTGTGAAAATTAGCCTTTATTAATGAAAACTCTGTACCTATAAATCATACTTTGTGTGAAGAGGAATAAAAGTTGTCGGAGTTTTACTGGCTGTAGTGTTTATTTCAACTGGAATCTGCAGTGATTTGTACATATAGGTACGTAAATACGGTGTTGCAGAAATGTATGCAGAGGCACGTATTTCCAATGAGCCTAAGTTTATAATATTGGATGTCAAAATACATGTGCGCTAAATGGATAGTTCTTCCAAAAAGGAAAATTCTGTCATCATATTCTCACCATAAAGTTAAAGTTAGAGCACCGTCATTACTTTCAGAAGCTCCCTCACTGATTTGATTCTGAAACTGGGCCTGGCTGTTTTAAATGATGTTTCTTCACTTTTGGAATGCAAAATATCCAACGAAATGTATATTTTAGTCAGTATTATTGCGCTGCTATTATATTGCACTCCATCAGTTTGATGTGCATTCACGCGCTGCCGCTTCTTCAGTGAACGGATACTCGTTTAATGTCAGAATAAGCCTTTTTGCAAAATGGAAATCCTCTCATGAATTTCAAACATTTACAAATAAGGATAAAAAACCATAAGATGTAAACTATGCGCTGAGGAAATCAGGACTCAAATGCATTAAACAACACACGCCTCTGATAAGTTTTCTAAATTTTAATGTAAATGAAGTGTCTAAAATGCTGCACACATAGAAGTTTTGCACGTGCAGTCATTAAAACAATGCTGTATTAATTCGGTACACATGTGCCCTGAAAGACCTGTACTGAAAATTTTCAGTATGAACAGTGCATGTACTGTTACACTCCCATGAGACATTGTTAAAGGGACAGTTCACCCAAAAATGAAAATTCTGTCATTAATTACTGACCCTCATGTCGTTCCAAACCCGTAAGACCTTTGTTCATCTTCGGAACACAAATTGAGATATTTTTGATGAAGTCTGAGAGCTTTCTGACCCTGCATATACAGCAACAGAGCTACTGCATTCAAGACTCAGAAAGGTTGTAATGGTATCGTCAAAATAGTCCATGTGACATCAGTGGTTCAAGCTGCAAGAATACTTTTTGTGTGCAAAGAATACAAAAATAATAGCTTTATTCAACAACAACTTCTCTTCCCTTCCCTATTCTTGTAGCTTCATAAAATTAAGCTTGAACCTCTGATGTCGTTTACGGACTATTTTAACGATGTCCTTACTACCTTTCTGAGTCTTGAATGCAGTAGCTCTGTTGCTGTATAAGCAGAGTCAGAAAGCTCTCGGATTTAATCAAAAAATACCTTAAATTGCTGCACGGGTGGATATGGATTCTGATATAAGCGTTTTCAAACAAATTATAGGCCTATTATCACATAACAATTTTAGTAAAAAGTTGAATTTGAAAATGAACATATCTTAGTATTTGTGTAAAATCTGATGAACCATGATTTGAGATTCAAAGAGTATCTTTATCTTCAGCAGAACAATTTAACACAACACAACTTCATTGATTATTTCCCTTTTTATTTACGTGACCTTTGGAGGCGTATAGCCAAGGAATGCTGTTGAGCAGTGGTCTACCATACCAGTCAAACATGACAGACATTGTGGACATAATGTTTGAACAGTGGGAACCATGGAAACAGAGAATCGCCGCTGAGGTGTTCAGCTTGAGCCGAACTCTTGCAGAATACTGCAAAGTTTACTGTGTGTACTCAAACAAAAGCTTTCCATATATGAAAAAGATAAGGTATGGGAAACAAAAATGACGGACAGACCGAAAAAAGAAAGAAACCACAAGAGAACAATGAAAAATACTGCCAATTTTATAAGCCGACGTGCTTCATGGCTATATGCAAAATGAAAGTGCTTTATTGGAAGGTTACTAAATGATGTTGACATTCTTCTCTTTAATAGGTGTTGAGAGGCTGTGATATTGTCATTTCACTGGTGCCTCTGGAACTGCTGTTATGAGTCATCCTTAGCATCTTTTTATGGGCTTCCCACTCACTGGCATCTACAAAATGTGAATTCACATGTGATTGAGAAGAACACCAATTATATTTCATGTTTGAGTTTGAGTTCTGAGGTCATGCATGTTTTCAGGTAGTTTGTTATTGAATTCAATTTAACTTCGATTTAACTTTTACACATTTATAAAAATTACAGTAATTCAGTATATTGTTTCTGCCATGGGATAAATAATAATAATAAAAAAAATAATAAAGACTTTTTGTCTCACAATTCTGACTTTTTCCCTTGCAATTCAGAGTTTATATCTCACAATTCAGTATTTTTTTCTTGAAATTGAGAAAAAAAAGTGTGAGATATAAGCTCAATTAAAAATACACGCAAAAATACACGCAAATCTGTTTAGAAAAGTCAGAATCGTAAGATATAAACTTGCAGTTGTGAGAAAAAGTCAGAATTTTAAAAAAAAAAAAATAGTGGGGGAAAAAAATTGAACTGCGAACTGAATTCAGAAAAGTAAGAATTGTGAGATGTAAACTTGGAATTGAGAGAAAGACTTTATATCACACAATTTTGACTTCTTTTCTCAGAATTGCCGGTTTATATCTTGCAGTTCTGAATTTTCAGATAAAAATTTTATCTAAGAATTGTGAGATACAGTAAAAAGTCACAGTTAACTTTTTTTTTCATTTTTGGAAATGGGCTTCCATAGAGTTACACATCATCCATTGCATGTATGCAAGTGCACTCTCAGGAAAAAAAAAATAAATAAAAAAAATAAAAAAAAATGTACAAAAGCTGTCACTGTGGTGGTAACTTTTCAAAAGGTGCACTTTTGTACATTTTAGATACTAATACATACGTACACTTTAGGTACTAATATGTACCTTTAAGGTACCAATATAGACTTTTTAGGTACAAATGTGTATATTCTCAAGAGGTACCGCCCCAGTGACAGCTTTTGTACTTTTTTTTTTTCTGAAAGTGTGGTTCATTCAGATATAATATGCATATTGAGTATCTGCCACCTCTGCCTTATTTACTTGTTCACCTTTTCAGCTGTAGCTTATTTGGTGAATCTTCAGGATTCTTTGACATTCTTCTGCTCCTTCATTGGATCATTATTGAGTGGAACACAGTTTCATGAATCAAAGTGCTGTTCATTTCTCGCTATATTGGAAATTCGTTTATTACAGAAAGTGGCAGTGCAAGCTATTATTTTGGGAGTTTGTTGAATGGATCTCTACTAGCAAGATGATGTGTGTAATAAAGCAGTGCACTTACTGAGATATTTGTAAAGTGTTGGTCTTTGCGACTGTGGCAGCACACTAAAGCAGTGGTACAGAAAAATGCTTGTGCTGAGTCAGCTCACACGAGTGTGTATGTGTATAGCATGGACTTATTTGTGATTTATGATTATGCAGCACTTTGACAACTTTAGAAAAGGATGTTTATGCATATTTGTGCAAAGGAGAAAAAGTTGTGCACTAGCATGAGTGGAATTGTGCATGTCACTCAAAAGGTGCAGTGTTTAAAGGAATAGTGCACACAAACATGAAAATTTGCAGTAAATGTATACTCACCCTCTGGGTGACAATTTTATAGTGATTTTAATCTGAATGCGGCTAATAAGAGATTCATTCTATTCAGTTGTGGGGTATGATGTTTTTATTAATTGAATATTAAATAATACTCATTTCTAAAGGCCCATTCACACCAAGGATGATAGCTATAAAGATAACGATAAAGATATAGTTCTAAAAATCGCTCTCGATATTAAAGAATAGCAGAGTCCACACAACAGCTATAACGATAAAGACACAGAGAAATGATATTGTTGGAATCACTCTCAGAATGATTTTTTCCAGCTTATGAATGATAAAAACATTGACGTCCAATCAGAATCCATCCATCTATAACGAGCTTGAGAATTTAAAGAGGCAGACGAGCGTGTGCTTAGAATAAACAGACGATATCGTCCGCTGGTGTGGACGCCAATATCGTTATCTTTATAGTAGTGGTGTCAAAATTAGCGCGTTAACGCATGCGATTAATTTTTTCTGATTAACGCGTTAAACATATTTAACGCAATTAACGCAGGGGCGGGGCTAGGGTTGGCCACCCCATTCGCAACTGCTGCCTCTGTCTCTTTTTTCTTGAAAAGGATTGCGTTTATTTAGATGCAGAACGTCTTTATGACCACATCAAACTGGAGACGTTTCAGACGCGCTCTAACTTCCCCTCCGCGCCAGGCGCGAGTTAAACGAGCGCGGAAAAGATACTGTGCTCGTAGCGCGCGCTCTTCAAATACACGCACAAAGGTGCCGGTGTATCGACGAAACATGCTACCTATCAGATTGTGCTACCAATAATATATTTGCATTGTTTTAAGGGTAAATTTAGGGTAAGGGTAGGTGTGGACGGGTAGGATTAGGGTAGGGGTAGGTATGGACATTAAAAAAAAGCCTCAAACCACATGAATAAGATGCTGGTAGCACAATCTGATAGGTAGCATTTTTCGCTATCGATTTGTGCTCCCTATCTTTTTAATGGGAGGTAGCACAATCTGAGCGGGTAGCACAAATCGTCAGAACACCGGCGCGCGCTGTAGCCTGTATCATTTCATATCAAACAGCGAAAGAAACTACGTGCATGCAATGTCCTAGTTATGCCGTCAGTTAAGGCATGAAGTTACCAAAAAGGCGATTAAAGCTGCGTTAAAACTGCGTGCATGTATGCAATATGTTATATATGCGTCACATTTAAGAACATGCCTCTGAAACGGGTTTAAAAACTGTCCTGAGGCACCCCAGCACTGTCTCCCTCATCTAAAACACCCGATTCAACTCGTCCGCTCATTAGTAGAGACTTTAAGACCTGAAGTGGGTCAGAAAAGGTAAAGAGAGTTGCATGTCAGATCCGCGTCACGTTCAGCAGCAGCAGCTTTTAAAGCTATAGCAGGCAAATAAGCTAATAACCAGCTGCTGTGATGTCTATTAATCCAAGAACCAAAGAAAAAAAGAGGAAATCAATAACTTTTATAGCTTTAATGGGTTCATCTATATTTAATTTAGAATTTAGTGTTTGGTAAGTATTCATTTTCTGTATATTTCTGCTGAAGGGCACAAGTAGCTAAATATGTAATTTATTATAAGTTCATGTGATGATCGTTTTAAGTTCACTTAAATTATAAGTCTAATAAATGTTAAAATATATAGATATAAATTATACTGTAATGCTGACTGGCTACAGTCAATGGTTAAATATTCAGGGGAAAAAACTATTTTATAGAGACATCAGTAGTATTGATATCATTGATGCTGGCCTTCAATCATAAAAAAGATGCCATTAAAGAAATATTAAAAATATTCTGTCTTTATGTTGTTTGTACATTGTACATGTGAAGATTGAATGCAAAATTATTGCAATATAAAAGTATATTTAAAAACTTTAATGTTAGATGGAATTAATCGCGATTAATCGCGATTAATTTTAGAAAAATGTGCGATTAATTAGTTAATTTTTTTAATCGATTGACAGCACTACTTTATAGTTATCTTTACAGTTATCGTTCTTGGTGTGAACGGGGCTTAAGAAAGTTGTCTTACCTGGAGAGGTTGAATTTAAGTTTATTTCCAAAATAAAACAACAAGAAAAACATTTTACACCTAAAATCCAACTAAACCACTCACCAATCCACCTTAAATCTGTTCAGATGGAAAAAATCTCGTAAATGTTGATGTTCAGATGTCACATGTCAAAATAAAGAAAAGCATAAACAGTTACTGCAAGCTGAAATATGTTTTGCTCACATTTATGGTCAAGTGGAAAATTAAAGGTGGGGAGACGTCTTACTGAGGGGCCGTCGGGCTCTCTGCTCTTTGTGTTGTTGTGCTGATGTGATTCAAATTTACATGACACACTCCTCTCACCGGGCTGTCTAGGCTTAACATTGTGTATGTCTACTATTTTTGCCAGCGGGGATTGTCTGAGCAGTAAGCCTACTGCAAAGAACCGAAAAAGTAAAAGAAAGTGCATGGTGGACAAAAGCACTTAGTGATCTCCCTGCTGCACCTGCCATCTCTTTTGTAATCACACAGAAAAAACAAGCATAGCTCATGTGGGGTTAATTAAATAAGGCCTCAATGTTCTCGCTTCGGAGTCTGGCAATTTAACAAAGGAAACTGGGACTATTAGTAGAGAAATGTCATGTGTCTTGTGGCAGTTGATGAGAGGCATCAGCATTACCGTGCAAAGAGAAGCTGAAATGAGCAGTGCAACTGTCACGGTCCCATCTGATAGCTGCTAAATAATTATGCTTCATTATCGTGTCAGTGACGATAATAAAATAACAACAATTGTTGCAGCTATCATGATCTAGGATGAAGCACATCAGTGGCTGTGTGTTAATGTGTAAGGTTTTGCAGTGATAATGTGGCAAAAACCTCACTTGGCTTTTGAATTCATACAGTTCATCATTTCACAGTTTTGCAGAAAATTAATATTTCATTGCTGTGGCTCACACGTACTTTTACTTGCTCATGGACACAGTTGGAAGGCAAAGTTGGAAGGTGCACAAAATCATATTTCATTTGTTGACAGGCTGTTTAATTTGTGCTTCAAAAGAGAAATGAGAGATACAAATGTGCTTTAGGTGGTTATTAATAATTTTTCTGCTCAGTTTTATCACTCGTGACCCTCAGTTATAATATATGACAGTCAATAAAGGAAGAAATATTCAGTATAATTTAAACACTAACACTAAGCTGCAGGGCAGGATCTTTATATAAAATTGTTTAGCTTATGCGACATAACTGAATGATCTAGCGTGATATGGCACTTTATCATTAGTGCTGTTTTAAAGTTGACTGGTAAACTGTATTAGGAACATAATCTCCCCTGATTTACCAAAGCTGTATTTATCTGCCCCCTGGGCAGTGGGCGTTTTTGTGCTTAGAGTTTGAATGTTGATGTCACATTATCTCAAAAATCTTTGGCAAAAGTACTTTTTTGCTATATAAGTGTAAGGTTAGGCTGCCTAGTAGCTTACTTCCCATAAGAAAGTAAAATCACGAATTAGATGTCTTTAATACCTTTATTGTTTGTCTTAGACAGACTGGGATTAAATGGAAATCTAATTAAAGATTTTGCTTAAAAAAAAAAACTTTATCCTATTTTTGACAGATTTTTTTATTTTTCTGAGATTTAGATATAGTTTCAGAAGAGATCTTAAAGGGATAGTTCACCTAAAAATAAAAATTCGGTCATTAATCACTCACCCTCAAGTCGTTCCAAACCCATAAAACCTTTGTTCATCTTCAGAATACAAATTAAAGGGATAGTTTACCCAAAAATGAAAATTCTGTCATTAATTACACATCCTAATGTCATTCAAAACTGGTAAGACCTTCGTTCATCTTTGGAACACAAGGTAAGATATTTTTGATGAAATCTGAGAGCTCTTTGACCCTCCATAGATAGCAACGACATCGGTAAATCAGTCCATGTGACATTGGTGGTTCAACCGCAGTTTTATGAAGCTACAAGAAAACTTTTTGTTTGCAAAGAAAACAAAAATAACGACTTTATTCAACAATTCTTCTCCTCTAAATGTCCATAAAAGCACTGATGGGAGGGGAAAATTCTGTGTGTGATTTACTAACAATGCGCACATTAAAGAACACAGACGCAGTTAGATCATTTCCATAATGACCAGCGCAATCTACCAAGAGCAGCGCAAATTACCGCCTGCTTTAAGACATGCTTTTCTTGGGCATTAAATAATAGTGCAAATACTAGTTATTTGACAAGTGCAAACTTTAGTAAATCGTGTTGCATGATTCACTTTAATACTCTCCTCCCATAAATTTTGTGTCTGAAATGGAAACTCCTATACAAACGCATATTAAATAAAGTCAGGTGCAAAAATAACTGTGTCCATGCCTTTCCAGCGCTAATTCTTAACTGCGCATCTTTAGTAAATCCTGACAGTACTATTTTAACGCTAAAAGAAGGTTTGCACTGGTGCAAGCTGTTAGTAAATCTGACCCCATGACTTTCAGGGGTGATTGTGATCAGAGGCCCAAGCACAATATACAGTACAATAGTTTGAACTTCAAAAGGCAGTACCTGGGCAGCACATCAGTCTGGCTGCTTTGGAATTTCTCCAATCGCCCTCTGCAACCTTAATGAAAAAGTAGATACAGTGTACATTGGGTCCTTGAGGTATTGAAGCTTTTCAGTGGATTTGTTAATGTTGAAATGTATTAGCAGACACATTGGACACAGCTGACTGTGCGCTGGGAAATTTGCACAGCAATACATTTTCCATTGTATTGCTTTAAGTCTTGCTTAAAGTCTCAGTTCAGTGATGCATTAGGTTTTCTCAGTTGCACAAAGGCAAGAAAATGTTGAGGTTATTATTAAGCATACTTGATTGACTCTGGTAATTACTTTGCATGGTTGTCTAAAATCCCAAAAGCATTCACAGAAGAACAGCAAGTAAAGCCAATTGATTTGGTAATGTCAAGTGTAACATTCATGAATCAAAGTTGGGACAGTCCCTTTTTATCATGCTGTGGCTTAATGATAATAATCTGTTTTATAATTATCTGTCACAGTAATTTCATGCTCATTAAAAGAGAAAATAATAATACTAATAAAGATTTAACCATGCTTATCATTTACTCACCCTCAGGCCATCCAACATGTAGCTGAGTTTTTTCTTCATCGGAACAGATTTGGAGAAATTTGGCATTATATCACTTGCTCACCAATGGATCCTCTGCAGTGAATGGCTGTCAGAATGAGAGTCCAAACAGCTGATAAAAACATCACAGTAATCCACATGACCAGCAATCCTCCAGTCCATAAGTTAACATATTTTGAGCTGCCTTTTTGTATAAAATATATCCATTACTAAGATTTTTTTTTTACTTCAACCATTCCTTCCGAAATATGAGCCCTTTATCCATAATATTGCTGAAAAGGCATCTCATCTGAATCAGGAGAGAAATATGTACAGATCAAGCACTATTTACAAATGAAAATAGTCCAAAACAGTTCAGAATAAATAGGTTGGTGAATTTTGTTGACAGAGGACAACAGACTGGACTGGACCAGACTTTTTACTGGAGGAAGCGTTATTATGGATTATGGAAGTGTTGTTATTGATTATGGCCAGAAGTGATGGTTAAAAGTTAAAATGCCATAATAATGGATTTGTTTTTCTTACAAACAGGTACATTTTCACTTCATAAGATGTTCATTGATGGACTGGAGTGGTGTGGATTACTTGTGGGTTATTGTGAAGTTTTTGTCATCTGTTTGGACTCTCATTCTGACGGCACCCATTCACTGCAGAGGATCCATTTGTGAGCAAGTGATGTAATGCAATGCAACATTTCTCTAAATTTGTTCCAATAAAGAAAAAAACTCATCTACATCTTGGATGGCCTAAGGGTGAGTACATTTTCAGTATATTTTTATTTTGGGCGAACTATTCTATTAATAATGACAGACCATGAGTAAAATATTTCTACTATGCTTTTGCGTTATGCTACTGTACATCCACACCACCAGATGTCACTATAAATTGAAGACAACTAGAAAAAAAATGCATTTTTAATATTACATCCTTAACCAGTAGTATTTTAATATACTTTGCGGAAATTTTAAAGGGATAGTTCACCCTAAAATGAAAATTCTGTCATTAATTACTCACTCTCATGTTGTTCCAAACCCATAAGACCTTCGTTCATCTTCAGAACACAAATTAAGATATTTTTGATGAAATCCAAGATCCTGCATAGACAGCAATGCAACTACCACGTTCAAGGCCCAGAAAGGTAGTAAGAACATTGTTAAAATAGTCCATGTGACATCAGTGGAACGTGGTAGTTGCGTTGCTATGGAGGGTCAAAAGCTCACGGATTTCATCAAAAAATATCTTAATTTGTGTTCTGAAGTTGAATGAAGATCTTACAAGTTTGGAATTAATGACAGAATTTTCATTTTTGGGTAGACTATGCCTTCCCTAATATGATCGACTTTTTCCTTTTTATTCTTGTGCAAAAAGGTCTAATTAAGTATTACGTTCATTCCGGGCCAGTAACGCAGCAATTAGCCACTCCTGTCCACCTCCACACGAGTAGCTGGGCAGGAACATTGTCTTAGTTGTATCACTTGGATGCCTCTGCGTGCACACACTCATTACTTACTATAGCAGCACTGAGGGAAATGTGGTAATTTGCAAACCTTTCATTTGGGCTCTTGATAATTACACACTATCTTCTGACTGCAGTGTGGACACTTAGTGATGTGTGAATCACCATATGGTTTCACCAAGTGTTAAATCATCATAACAGATGCCGAACACGCTGTCATCCCTCCCTCAGGTTTGGAACTGTGATATTTGTTTGCGGTGTCACTTAACGTAGCGCCTCAGTTATGCATCTTGTGGAAACAGCTTCGTTCTGGGCTCTTGCAGATGTCTCAGTGAAACTTGTGAAAGACAAGTCAGTGATTTTGGCTTGCCTATGTTTGTGAATGTATTAGAATTTGATTAATTAGCTGGTTTCATTCATGTCTTTAGCCTGCTTGCTGGGCAAGAGATGTTGTGGGGAGCAGGAAGTATGCTACAAAAATGGCTTTAGTTTATTGACAGAAGGCAAGTCGCTCACAGGCTGGGATGTTGCTGACTGAAGACTGGAGAATCGGAAGAAATTCTACACTGCAGTCGTCATTCTTCACACATGGAGAACTTCAGATGACCCTCACCATACAAACAAACCAACCCACCATTCATATCAAACATTCATGACTCTTTGTCATCTTCACAGTCACAAACTGGGTTCTGGTAGATGACAGCTGCAGAGGGAGGTTTTCTTCTTGTCTTTTTCTCTTTAATGGCTGTATTGCTTTACTACATACAGCAAGCATATGTTTACAAAGAGAGACTTACTTTTTGATGCCTAGTGTTTGAAAACCTTCAGATTTTAAAGGTTGTGTAGTGTATTCTAGACTTGACTTACATTTCTCACATCCTGATGGACAGAGGGCATCTCATGTACATAATCAGTTTAAAGGCTTTTACATTCATCAGTACAGTGAGATGCATTCCATGATATCATAAATCTTTTTCGTATTATATGGCTTTCTATATTTTACGTCTTGCTGCATGAACCTTTCCTGATCCCTCTCACTCCCCTTGCATTTTATTTCTGCAGCTGTCACTTCCCGTCCATCTCTTTTTCTTCATCCCAGTTTTTGTTCTCATCTCTCTCTGTCAAGCCTCTCATCTCTCCAGATGTCTCTTTAGTCTTTTTCCTCTCTGAGTCCTATCTCACACCCAGGGACTTTTCGCCTTGCCCAAAATTTCCTCATCCAGCCTTTCTGATTAAGACACTATTTCAGGATCCACCCTCCCTGTTCCTGTTGTCCGCAACAGCGACAGCAATTTTTAAATTATATAACGTTATGGCGCATCTACATAGCATAAATATTCATGGGTGACTCTTCTTGTGTGAGTGCATGGGAGAATCAGGCTTCTGGTAAATGATGTTCACAGCAATCTGTGCTGCTTTGGCTCAAGTTCAGGCCCTCCAAGCTACTGTTCCAGCTTTCCAGACTCGCTGCTAAAAATGTAAACACGGAAATGCTGAAAATTTAGATGTTTTGCCAACAGCTTTTCCTTGTATCAGCCAACAATTTACTTCCGAAGAATTCAAATATGACAATCAGTCACACCGCTCCAAGCTGTGTTGCAAATATGCTCCTGCTTGAAAATTTTGACTTCAGCATGGTAATTTATCGACTACCCTGGTCATTTTTGCCTTACGGTGATAACTGATGACAGTGACTTGTGAGTCAATAAAAATGTGAGTGTACTTAATCATTATTTAATTAAAAAATATATATTAAATTAATTCATAACTATTATTATGTTTTTTGGGACAAGGGTTGTACCACATGACAGTTTACAACCCGAACTATCCTTGTGTTATCATAAAAACATCAAATTATCTTTATTATTTATTAAGAGATGTATTGACCTTGACACACAGTCATGAGGGTCTGCAGGAGTCTTCTCTATGAAATCATTTCCTGTTTTATGGTTTCTATTCAAGTTTCTGCATGCTGATCACACCATTTAACTTTTTATTCATGTTTTGTATTTTGGTCACACCACATGACTTTTCATGGTTGTTTATTCATGTTTCTGCATGTTGGTCACACCATATGACTTTGATTTTATGGTTTCTATTCATGTCTCTGCATGTTAGTTGCACCACATGACTTTTCATGGTTTTTATTCATGTTTCTGTATTTTGGTCACACCACATGACTTTTCATGGTTTTTATTCATGTTTCTGTATTTTGGTCACACCACATGACTTTTAATGGTTTTTATTCATGTTTCTGTATGTCGGTCGCATCACATGACTTTTCATGGGTTTTATTCATGTTTCTGTATTTTGGTCACACCACAAGGCTTTTAATGGTTTTTTTCATGTTTCTGCATGTCGGTCGCATCACATGACTTTTCATGGTTTTTATTCATGTTTCTGTATTTTGGTCACACCACATGACTTTTCATGGTTTTTATTCATGTTTCTACATTTTGGTTGCACCACATGACTTTTCATGGTTTTATTCATGTTTCTGTATTTTGGTCACACCACATGATTTTCATGGTTTTTATTCATGTTTCTGCATGTTGGTCGCACCACATGACTTTGATTTTATGTTTTTATTCATGTTTGCATATTGGTTGCACCACATGTCTTTGATGTTATGGCTTTTATTCATGTTTCTGCTTGTTGGTCGCACCACATGACTGATTTTGCAAAATAAAAGTTTTTACAATATTAATAATAAACAGTCAAGCAATTTTATTAAAATATTGGGTAACTCTTTACTTAAAGCCTTTATGTATAATGCATTATAAAATTAGCTTTAATCCATTAATGCACCTTATAATGCATTGCACAATCTCATGAATTATTGTAACCACAGTCAATATAGTATAACACTTATCAGTTCATTGTTACACTACGCATTTTAAATTTGGTTATAATTATTTACAACAAGATATAATGAATTACAAGCACATTATGAATAATTATAATGCATTATACCCATTAGTAACCCTTTATAAAGCATTATACATAAAGGCTTTAAGTGTTACCAAATATTGTTTTATTTTTATATTATTTAGTTTTATTTAATTCTTTTAATGTGCTTTTTTTCTTCATTATGATTTCAGAACAGTTCACTCTGATATTTCTGATTTTATGCAACCAGAAAAATATCAATATCATTTTTAATTCAGAAATTTACAACATGCTCATGAAGTCTTTCTACATTATATATGAACTAGATTTTTACGTTTTTTTAAATAAATTAATTGAACCGAACAAAAACATGACCTTGTGCTTGATCTCCTTCACGATTATCATAAACATCAATCACATATTGATGTTTATGATTATTTATACTACATTTTTTTCCCACATTCAGTCAATACATGATTTCCTTCAAATCTCCTTTTCTGTACTCTTTCCTCATTTTTATGTTCTGCCTTGTTTTGTTTTTTTTGTTTTTTTTAATGTACACTGAAATGACAACAGAAACACTATTAGTAAAATAAATAAATAAATAAAACCTTAGCTTTTCTCTCAGATAATGAAGACACCACTGAGGTCGAGTGCTGTCCTAAAAGAGCTATCCTCAGTGGATTATGATACAGTTGTTAGACATGATGAGATGTGGTACGTGATGAGGCTGTGACTGAACACACTTTGTATTTCCTGTTTGATTGTCTATGCCAAAAAACAACCCCTCCTCCTCCCATCCATTCCCAGCCATGGTCCTGCTAATCCATTTTCAAATGTACTGTAATAGTTTGCTCACCCAAACACATCAACATTATAGAATTTCCATAGATGAGAATTTGGGTCAGGGGTAGGCCTGGAGGAGGAGAAAGGACACAACGCAGAGCTGTCATATCATACTCAAGACATTTCTGAAACAAAATGGTCAAACTGTGAAATGCTAAATGGATTAGCTCTTGTTTACAGAATCATACAGACATTTTAAAGACAGCTCTATGGGTTTCATGAGATATATGTGCGTGGGTGAATCTAATGTTAGTTTTTGAATGGTATGTTTTAAGATTACAGTGGAAAGTCAGTTACAGAGAGAGTAATAAGGGACACTTCCTAAGAGGAAGTTTAACTTGTTGAACTTTTTGAACTTATCTTCTCTATACTCTAAACAATTGATCAGTTGGACAATTGGTCAATGAAGGACATGAGATAATCTTAACAAATCGTATCTTTTAGAAAAAACAAACATTGAATCATAACATTTCTTGATGCTTCATATATTAAATATATATAACACACTGTTATGAACTTTCAGTGACCTTTTCTGATGGTTACAGCATTAACCTAGTAAATGACGACAAGTGACTGTCTTTATGAGTGAGTCATTATTAAGTCATTCATTCAATACATTTGTTAAAACAACAAGAATGAAATTAATGATGAGACTATTTTAATAGCATACTAACATTTCTGCTATATTAGCAATAGTAAAAGAGTATGCTATTTTAAATTTAGATGCTGTTAATGACAATCAAATGATTTATTTAAAAAAAAAAACTCTTATTTATTAAGGTTCTGCTGTGGCTGCATGTGGAACAATTTTAGTAGATTTAGCAAAAAATATACAATATTGTTTCTAATATGTCCTCCTGTCATGCTGATAATTTGAAACAACATCCTTGCTTGTGTGATATTGCTTGTGTCATATTTATAGAGTGCAACTCATCCTTTTTCCCATTGATTTTTCTCATAGGGATTTTTTTTTTTTTTTTTTTGAAAAAGTCTTCCATAAAGAGTTATAAGCCATGAATCAAACCAACCAGCTAAAAGGTAAATCACAGATTTTTAAGCAAAATTTTTTTTAAAAATCAGTCAAAACATGACGGTGCAAGACTGTATGTAATTAAAGGGATGCTTTACCCAAAAATGAAAGTTCTGTCATCATTTACTCACCCTGTTGTTGTTCCAATTATGCATTTGTTTTTTAAAAATGACCTTACTGAGGGAAAAACTACAGTCCCATGATGCACTGCAAATGACATAAAATATTTAAGTAGTTTGAGAGCATAGGGAGACTACCTCGATTACGCAATTTACAATAATTAATGGGAGCAAGTGGGTGTTAAATAGCTCTTTTGGCACAATGTGCTTGTTTCATTTCCCTGATTGGTGGAGATTTATTTGCAGCATCATGGGTAATGCAGTTTTTCACCAGAAACTGTGCTATTGAATGTGATTATTTGGTTGATTCCTATTCTAATTATAATATAATAAACAGGTAAAATACATTGGATCAGATTTACTAACAGCTTGCACCAGCGCAAACCATCTTTTGGACACAGTGGAGTGGACAGTTATTTTTGTGCTTGACCTTATTGAATATGCATTTGTAGGAGTTTCCCTTCAGATGCAAAATTTATGGGAGTAGAGTATTAAAATGAATCACGTAACGCAATTTACTAACGTTTGCGCTTGTCAAATTACTGGTATTTGCACTTTTATTTAACGTCTGTGTTCTTTAATGTGCGCATTGTCAGGAAATCACACTCAGAATTTTCCCCTCCCATTGGCTCTGTTATGGAATTGCGCTCTAATGGCAATTTGCCCTTTTTAGTAAATCTGGCCCATTGTCCTTTAAATGTTTGTCTTGTTTGAACTTGTTCGTTCATCTTGCTTCAAAAGCCACTTGCTAGAAACTGTTTTTATTTGTGGAAGCTTTGCATTTAGTGAGACAATAAAATATTTCAACTCCAATCAACATTTTGTGCCTAATTATTTACTTACATGGCAAATAGCTATATAATAAGCAGGATAATGTACATCCAGCTGGTGGGTTTTGCTAAATAAACACCTTCAGGGTAATACAAGATACCTCCGCTTTGGTTGGATCCTGATCGCCTGCTGGATGTACATTATCCATTAGATACTGTATGAATGGTTAATTCTGAAGAGGATTAAAGTGTTTTTATTATACATATTACAAACTAAGCTCTAAAAATTTTGGGATGTTTTTTTTTTATGTTTCATTTCAGACATAAGATTCTGTTGCATGACCTTAAAGTTCATTGTTCCAAATACATATTTAGATTCAGAGACTAAATATAGCTTATTTACTTGATTTTGCAAATTGAGAGTGGGCTTTGGATGCAAAGACATATTTGCATGTCTTCTACCCCACACTGCCAGCCTCTTACTCAACCACTAATTAGATTCAGTTGTTTAAAAAGTAGGTCTCAAATTTTCCCAAACTTTTTTGTTCCTGCATTAACCGGACTCTGTGTCTGAAGTGTTTTTCTGAATTTTGCCAGAAACTTGTATTTTGTTTAATTGAAAGATTTACACAGCAGACAGCCCGACACGTTGGAAAAAATATTAATTTCCCTGGAATGATGTTTCCATATTCGTTGATGAACGAGTTCAATTTCTCTGTGAGTCAAAGCAAAGCAATCAAGAGTTTGAGGCTCTGCCAGAGCATGACTTTACAGGTAGATGCTTAAGGAAAAGGGCAGGCTACTAATTCATACAAAATTATTTACACGCTTCACACAGAGACTTCATCAATTATTAAACGCAGCATCTTCCTGCAATTACCAGAAATGTATCTCCATCCCTGTTTGAGTTCAGAGTCTGCCTCTTATCTTGTAAAATATACATAATATTAACACTTTTTTTTCTATTCCACTATTTTTAAAGTGCTGTCTTGATAAAAAAGGCAATTAACATCAAAGAAGCTGAACCTGCATTTTCAGTCCAGTATTAATCCTCAATCCCATGCCTGCATTGTGTTCAGAAACATCACCATTCCTAATGCAATCATGCCAATGAATATTAATTTTTTAAAAAGGATTGGAGGGTGTCAAATTGACCTTAAGGGAGACTGAGAGTTCATCCAACCATATCAACATACATCTTCCAAAGCACCAATTAATTTTATATTCTAATACATCAAAACATCTGCCCTTTTGAATACAAATTTCCTCTCTCGACAGTATATCTATAGTAGATACTAATGTATTTGCAATAAATCTGTAAAAATCATACAAATGAGTAAGGAAAGTGAGGTTACTGTTGTCCATTCCACATATAAACAAGGATCTGTTGACAATTTTGTTCTCGAGTTGTTCTGGAGAAGGAATTTTAAATGCCTGTTTTTCATAAAGCCTTGCCATTAGTAAAACCTAATTTTCTCTGCATAATTTTCAATGTGTCACAATGACGTGTGTCGAGATAAAAATCTGTTCATCTGCACTAAAAGCGCCATAGTTATTCTCTGACAGCAATGAGTCAGTTGGCACACACAGCTGAGCGGTTTTATTTTTCAAGAGCAGTGGAAAACCAACAGCATACACTGAAGAAAGAGGAGTCCAGGAGGCAAAATGGATACAGTTACCAGGATCCCGTCAATTGCAAAGCTTTTGAGAATGCAGCCCGAATGCAATGTCCTGACACATACAAAAAAAAGTCATACCAAAAACAAAAAAATAAAGTACAGTAGAAGGATTTTTAATCATGTTGTAGCTAAAACTGAACTCCTCATGTCTGTTTTCCTCTTGGGAAAAATGGAAAATATATATAAGGGGGGAAACAATATGAAATAGCAGGATAAATAAATACAAAATCACTCACATAATAATAATTTACAGCTCTCATCTTAGATTTGACTCATTTGCTAATTGTCTCAAAATGATTCGTTCAAAGATTCTTTTGAAATAAATTCTGGTTTAAGAAGATATTAAATGAGTTTAGCAGCAAAACATGTAAAAGCATTGGCACGAGAAGTAGCTGAATCATAAGCACTGGCAGATATGGCAAACCAGCCACATTTATCAAGCACATACATATATAGTTGAACTGGTGCCAGTGGAATCAAGGGAGGGATATTAACTCACACACGCAAAGAAACCTCCACACAACAGCATTCGCACACCCTCTCACACACAGCATACATTTCCAAACATACACGGCAGTCAGACACAACACATACCCATTCGCAACATTTGCTCAGCTCACACACTCAGGGATCATTAGCAAAAAGACAATGACCAAAGAAATAGAAAGCATCACTGCTATCAGCCCTTAGTCCCAAAGTATCACCCTGCTGAATGTTCAGACATTTAGGGTGCAGTAGATCAGTGTACACCAACAAATTATCATTTGTTCTTTTATACAAAGAAAAGTGCTGAACCAAGTCAGAAAGAGCACCTCCAGTGAAATCAGGAGGTGTTTGTGTCATCTGATAGAGTCATCAAAGTCTAAAGTCATTTTTGATGACGCAGAGTCTTATCGTATTAAAAATGAAAATGACTTTTGATATGAATGCATATCTAAAGTTCCCATAATAAACATTTTGTTATCTTAAAGCCTGACAGAAAGGGCTTCAATCCATGACAGGTGTTCTGTATTCACAGAGACTTTCTGCATCACAGCATGGCAGAAAATCTCCCCAGAGGTTCTACACTAGGGGGGATCTGTAACTAAAAGCCTTAATGTTCAATCAGAGAAACTTGAGAAAGCTCGTTTCATACACATTGCCCCTGGCAAGGATTTCCACAGGAGTATTTCATGTCTTTGTTCCTCAGAAGTAATGCTGTGCAGGCATCGGTAGACCAATCAGCATGGAAAAACTGTACGTAAGGATTCTGAATGGTGTACCTCTGAAATCCTTCAAAAAATTCCATGTTTGCAGTATCTCCAAGGCCTGGTGTTCTTAGAAAGGCGAGATGATAACAGAAAAAAAAATACAATATTGACCTCCATGTCGCTTGTCCTTGCAGGTGTGCGATAGTCCCAGTAAGTTCTTTTGTTTTCAGCCTTGATTTGTCAAAGTCTGTGAATATTTTTGGATTAGCCCCATTTTATAACAAATACCAGGAATCCAATGCTTGAGGAGGTAACCTGGAGTCATTTGAGTAGCATGGTGTCCTCAGTTCACCGGGCAGCACAAAAAGCCCTTCGTTTACATCGCAAAAGCACCGTTATTGTGCTTCTTTTAGTCTGTGTTGTGAATAGCCGTATGTTTGTTGTCTGAGGAGATGATCCACCTCAGGAGCTTCAGAAGAATGTGCCTTTGGTGTTCTTGCAGAGAATCTTTTTGAAAGCTCTGCGGAAGTCTTTGTTGAAGATGGTGTAGATGACCGGGTTGAGGCAGCTGTTGCAGTAGCCGATCCAGAAGAAGAACTTAAAGAGCGGCTCTGGCAGGGTGCACGTCTCTGGGCACACAGCCTGTAGGCTGTACGAGAAGAAGAACGGGAACCAGCAGATGACAAAGACGCCAATTACCACCGCCAGCACGAAGGTGAAGCGCTTCTCTCGGTTCACCATGGCTTTGCGCCGCGCGGAGTTGGGCGTTCCTTCCTGCTTCATCTTCCGGGTCACTAGCTTGGCACCTTTGGCGGTGGCAATCATGTCTCTGTATTTCTGGATGGTGGCAGGGGAATGGATGCCACTGGGTGTCACGCCTGGGGTGCAAGGGACCTCTAACCCCCTCCCACCTTGCTCGGTGTCCGAGTCAGAGCTCATGCTCTCTCCGTTATTGTTGTCGGGCTGTTTCACTGTCTTTTTCGCCTTTTTCCCCTTTTTCCCACCTTTAGGCTTATTAGGAGCCACTTCGGAAGAATTCGAAGGAGATGGGGAGGGGCACGGCGTGGTCGGCGTCAGGGTTGTCGAAGGGGCTTGCAGGTGTTTGTTGGAGATTGGGGGGCTCGCCACTTGCTGGGTGGACTCCACTTGGGACACGGCCAGAGTCGGAGGCCTGGGTTTTTTCTGAAAGGTAGAGGGCGTTTCATCTCCTCTTCCATTTTGTAGACCCTCCGTGTGGACCTTGTGCTGAGGGGTTGCGGCATTGGCTGGGACCTCTTTGCGGGGCTCCCCTGGTGGACATCGCGTGCGCTGCTTGGCAATCTGGTAGATCCGCACGTAGACTAAGATCATAATCAGACAAGGAGCAAAGAAGGAACCGATAGTGGAGTACAGGATGTACCAGCGCTCATTGTTGAGCTCACACTGTGGCAGGCCACCTGAATCGGCGCCACCTTTGTTCTTGTTCATGGAGAGTAGCGGTGGGAAGGAGATGACTGCTGAGATCAGCCACACCACCAGAATGGCACATTTGATGCGTTTGGGTGTCCGCTTTGCGCCGTACGTGACGGCGCGTGAGATAGACATGTAGCGGTCTAGGCTGATGGCGCACAGGTGTACTATAGAGGAAGTGCAGAACAACACATCCAGCGCCAGGTAAATCTCACACCAGACGGAGCGGAAATACCAGTACCCCATCAGTTCATTGGCCAGTGAAAATGGGATGATGAGGGTGGCCACCAAAATGTCTGCGGCTGCAAGAGAGACCAAGAAGAGGTTCTGGGGTCCTCTAAGCGAGCGGCTGGTTAAAACAGCGATGATGACCAGAATATTGCCAACAATTGTAAAAAGAATCATCAACGTGATGGCTGTTGCAAAGACTGCCGTGGCTTCTGGAGTGTATGGAGGGAGTTTTATCATGCTCTGGTTACAAGTCGGTGAAGATGTTCCTCCGGTGCCGTTGATGTCGTGGCCATGCAGACCCGTGCCGGTAGAGCACGCGCTCGCCATGACTGCCAAAGCGCGGCAACTGAGGGTGCACGTGGACTAATCGTCTCTATTAGTAATCCGAATGTGGCCAGAATGAATTGAATAAGCTACTTTTTTCTCTTCTAAGAACTTAGTAAAATATATTTGGTTGAAATCAAATAAACGATTTTACGTATAAACGAATTAATACATCGTTCACTGAGCTAAAGGTTCTGTCAGCCATTGATATGTCACATCTCGTCTGGTGTTGATACATTATTACTTTGCGTCAAATTTGGAATAAGCGTCATCTGGAATAATTATGGAACGTGCAACTTAATTTAAAAGGCAGGCAGCAAATAAATTAAATGCCGGCTATTTAATTTACGGTTCTAGAATATACAGTTCTGTCGCCAAATTATCACCTTCAGGGTGTTTTTTATAGACGATAGATAATATGAGGGGAAAAACTAAAACAAAACAAACAAAAACGTCCAGAACCAATGCAGAAATACAAGCTATGGTGCCACAGATCGATTAATTTCTAATATGAAAGAGCAACGCAATATTGTGCTTCTATAAATGATTTGAGTAGGCTAACGATTATTCATTTTTAACATTTTAAATATTCAAAAGTTCAAATTAGGAATAAAAACGTTATAAATTCTTAACAAGTGCTTATAAAACAAATATATTGGAATGCTTAAATCTAGGTTACCCAGATGCACAACCCTCCACGGAGCGCAAGGCTTTAAATATAAATCTCCAGAGAGCACGCAGCAGCTCGCGGCGATGTGCCAGTTTCCCCTCACAGTTTTTACAAGTTTGCAAAAAGAATTTAAGCGCAACAACTACCCTGATAAATGATGGAGTCTGGTGTAGTTGTGTCGATGTTACATTCCTGAGTGGAGAAAGTCGGCTTAATAAAGAATCAGAGGCACGCCAAAAATTGTCGGGTACGTCCAAGCACTAAAAAGATAGAAGTATAATGTCTGAAAACAGTTTGTCGTCCGTCTCCCTCCGTGTTTCTCCCGTTTTAGTCACAGTATCTCAGTCAGCAAGTTGAATGCCTTCTACGTGCCTCGCGCATTACCTCAGTGACAGTTTGAAGTATAGGTGCGGCTCGCGCGAGCCGCTCTGGCTTCATATCTACGCAGCGGTTCTCCTCAGTACCCCAGTATAAGTGATGTCAGGACGGGCGTCATGATGCGAACTCTTCCCTCCCACTTAAAAGCCTGACCTATCTTAACACTCCATTGTCAAACATAAAACAAATACAGGCGTGTAGTGGATGCAATTCAGATATTACATTTTGGAGAAGTCAACAATCCAAACAACTTGTATCCAAAATGGATAAAGGTAATGATTTTGAGTAATTTTATGAACACAGTGAAGAGTACAGTACTACTCGTTTGAGAAGTTTAGGTTATAGGCATATGAACACCTCAAACTGGATCGTAAAGCACCAAGTATGAAATGAAAGGTTGTTTTTTAGTTAAAGGTCCGTAACTGTTCAGAACAACATTTGAACATGTTGCTGATTACCTCCAACCCAACAAAAAAAAAAAAAAAGCAAAAAAATTAAGAAGTAAATAACTTGTAAAAGCGATAGAAACATGTTTGAAACGTTTAAAACTTTAATGACAGACTGCGCTCTCGTGCGTAAAAGGACTCGTGACAGTCGAGCGCTTCCTCCGCACCGTATTCGCGCTTCATTTCATAAAGATCAAGTGGTTTAATGTTCTCTTCAGATGATAAAGTGCAACATATACCCAAACGCAGTTTAGAACCTCTTTAAGCGTATCCAGTGGATTTCTATTTCTTGAATCACCCGTATTGCCGTCGTGATTTTAGAAACGAACACAGGACGTTGTGTCAAAAGGGTCGAATGAGTCGCACCATTTTCCAGTATGCAAAAAATATATTAAATAAATCTTTGCACGAAGCAGTATTTCGAACAGAGAGCTATTCAGTGGAGTACTGGGTTTTAGAGAAATATTTGATGGTTTTTAATAGATAGATAGATAGATAGATAGATAGATAGATGGCAGAGAAGAGATACATTTATAAACCTGTGGTGACGTCTGCCCTCTTATGGGCATCAAAACAGACTCATAAAGAATATTTAACCATCATTTTGCAGGTGTCTGATTAATTAATAATTATTTCTTCATCTAGCATTCATGTTTCTTTTGAAACATTCTGCATGACTCAACTGATTGTAGATCTTTTGACAAGAATGAAAATAAGGCTATGCCTTATAGCAACAGTGCGTTCATTGAATTGTATTGTTATTTACCGAAAAAAAAATCAGTAGAAAAACTGTTTAGAAAAGTGTGAATTTTAAACCCTGCGTGCTCTAGTATGTATACTCTAGGACTCTATAGCTACGTTTCGCGCCACTGTAAAGACTCTTAAGTCTATCACGCAGCCTCGTTTTCATCCATGTTAAATTCAGGATGGCCTCTAACCTGATTAAGGTCTATTGCCTAAAATGCGTGACTAGATTACTAAATTTTAATGCTGTTAAAATTTCCACTGCAAGTTAAATTATTTTTCCCCACTAATGTCCGCATGCCTTTTAAGATCATGGCACTCTTGAGAATGAAGTTCTCTTTGGAAACTGCATTTCATTTACTGTACTTTTTCCCCAATAGCCTTCAAGAGGGTCATGATGTTTTTTTCTGGAGAGAAGTCATTTTCTTCTTAGTAGTGATAGATAGATATTAGATTGGCTGTTTAATTTGCAGACCCTTGTGAAAAAGATGTGCCCTTAATTGTATTGAATGTATAATTGCTGTGTTCTTCAAATCTTAAAAGTACATTAAAACAACTGTACTTGCATATTATATAATATTAATAAAATAAAACCTGGAGAGAGAGTACTTAATGTCTTCATGTTTTTAATATTTTCCAGAAAGTGTAATAGACTGAGATATTAGGCTGTTTAAGTCGCTGACCCTTGTGTAAAAGAAGTGCTCTTAATTGAATTGAATGTATAACTGCATTGTTCTTCAAACCTTACAAGTATATTAAAACAACTGTGCTTGCATATTTGATAATATTAATGAAATAAAACCTGGAGAGAGAGAGAGTACTTAATGTCTTCATGTTTTTAATATATAAGTAGACTTTTAGAAAGTTAACTTTGTAATAATGTCAAATTAAAAATTTTAATTTAAAGTACATTAAATCATTGTTTAAAGTATTATTTTTTCATGTGCTGACTCACATACTAAAGTGTATTGCACTTTATTATAATTTTGACTGTAGTGTGTAATACAGTATTACAATAAATATATTTTAAATGTAGGCTACTATATATATATATATATATATATATAGTAGCCTACATTTAATATATATACATATATAATAATACAGTATTACAGTAAATATTTTACATGTATTAAATTGCATATTAATCTTTACAAACACGTGCACACACACACACACACACACACACACACACATGTAATATATATTTGTTTACCATAAATGCTTGTCAGTTCATGGTAGTACACTTTAGCCATATTTTAAAGACAACAACAACAACAAACTGCATTTGGTATAATTTAAAGTATTATCCACTTTCATTTAATTGCAAATAACATGCAATTATTTATCTGAAAACATTATGTTTAATTTTAACTTTATTACATTATTTTAAAGTAAAAGTAATGGGATATTTGGCCATTTTGAGATATTGGCATCTGAAATAAAAATGTTTAATTGATCCTTTTTGATATATATATCAGACCATTTTATGTAATGAGGGGTTATGAATGTGTTCTACTGTTAATTGTGCAGTTTCTGATGGCAATGAAAGCAGTAGCTGCAAGATGAGTAAGGAGAGTTATTTGAAGCAACCTCGATTCCCAACAACAAAAGCAAACCCATTGTGACTATATCGTGTTCCTGCTGTTATGAGCAAACCGATGGCGTGAGAGTTCACAAACAGAATTAACCCTGGACAACATGCCGATTTTCCAAATTCACTTAGCTGACAAAGTGCACTAGAGTTGACAAAACTGCCAATGCTCTCCACAGCCTGTAGTAAGCATTATTTAAATGATTTGTTTAGGTATTCAAAGTAAAAATAGGCAGAAACTGCTGTCGTGTCAAATGAAAAGTTTGTGTATGAGACAGTTAATGATTTCAGTCACTGTGTAGAAAGTCTAACAGCCTAAATATTTACTGGGTATGTAATTCAGAAATATCGAGAGGGAACTCAAACAAAATGAAACCGTTAGGCTGGATCCAATTTCAATTTCAATTTAAAACCGCCTGAGTAAGCAAATAAGTTAAAATGTTTGCCAGATAGCATCACACCAGAGCTGTTCGTTTCAGATGATGTTGAGGGAGATGTGTAAGAGTTAATGCATGACCATATCAGTGCTGTCATCACAGGATCTGCTTCACATGGCCAACCGCAATCTGTTTCACCCTAAGTGTTTGGAACTTCCATCAACGTGTGGCAGAAAGCTAAACAAATCAGTGTTTTCCATGCCCACGCTCACAATGAAAGAATTGTAGATGCTGATGGCTGTAGGCAGCAATGACCTTCTGTAACACAATCACCCCACATGCTCTTTGATTGCTGATCTCTGATTTACTGATGAATTCCACACAATGCTCTAAAAGTTATAAAACAAACTCCTGTATTTCTTGCTGTACTTCTTTATGAGTATTTCCTTACCTTCAGTACATTCAACAATTAAATTAGAATATCGTCATCATCATAAATCCTGTTGGTTAGAGACCTGCTCATACTCGGATTTATAGACTTCTGTATTAATGCTTGACAGATACATTCAGTTTCTTTTACTTCGTCAGCAGATGGCGCTGTGGTAAAAGATTTCAGCTGCTTATATCGTGTATAGTTAATCCAAAAAGCCTTCCATTTCCATATTGATACATTTGTGTGATAACTACAGCAGTGAGAAAGGGCAGATAATAAATGTGTGCCAATGACTATTGCAACAATGTAAAATAAACTAAGAAGTTAGCAATGTTATCAGTTTCTGACACCTCCACAGCTCTGAACACTTTATTATTGCAACACTAACTTGCAAATGTTTGGGACCAGTACCTTTAGCAAAGGCACATTAAATTGGTCAAGACTGGAGATTACTGTTTCACGTAAAAATGCTGTTCTTTCGATCTTTCTGTTCATCAAAAAATTCTGAAAAAAAGTATCATGGTTTCCACAAAATCATAAATTAGCACATTTGTTTTCAACTGATAATAATGAGAAATGTTTCTTGAACACCAAATCAGCAGATTAGAAATACTGGAGTAATGATGCTGAAAATTCAGCTTTGCATCACAGGAATAAATTACGGGGTTTTTTTATATATTACAATACAAAAAGGTAATTTTATGATGTAATAATACTTCAGAATGTTTTTATTGTATTTTGATCAAATAAATGCAGTCTTGGGGAGCAATTGTGGCTAATTGTGACTATATTTCTCATATTAGGTAAAGTCTCATTACTTAGACTTTAATATCTAACATGGAAGGTGGATTATAATAAGAATTGGGACCATAATTTGTCAGTAAGCAATAATTTAAAACATGATACAAAGACAACAACATTCACTTCTTCATTAAAAAAAGAATCCATCATTTTATTTACATATTGAAATAAGTGAACCACATAGCTTACAAAAGATCTTCTTATCAAACAAATCTAATTTAAAGTGCATTGCTTGAATGAAAATATATAGATAAATATTCACAAAAAGAAAAGAAATAAAATAACACTTTATAAAAAACAAAATAAGTTACAAAATGGCTTTAATGCCATTTACCGCAACACAATTAAACTTACTTTTAAAATGACCTAAGATCACAGTTTGTCAGGTCTTTGCCCTTTAAAACTTGTCTGAGACTGCCAATTAGACAGTAGCTTCATGGAAAAACTTGACATTTACTAGACAGAAGGCTAACCACATGTCACAGCCTTATATGGTCACAGCATCAGTCACTGCAGTCAAATGGAACACTGACTGATGCAACACAATTTCACGCTATGATGATCTGCACACATACATCCTAAACGCATATTACCGCTCAAGCCAAAATGAAAGCGAAAAGCTTTATTCCCCATTTTTTGGGGTAAGCTGTTTGTCTGTTTCATCAATATCTCATATACAAGTTTGGGTCGATGTTATAAGATCACAGTAGTACAATATGTCACAATGACATGTGATCATTACATTTTCCATGAGGGCTACTAGGTGTAGCAGTGTATGCTGTTGTTGTTCGGCAACACAGAAAGGCATTCATCTATAAATAGTTTGTATTGCCATAAACAATCGAGAACAGGTAGTCAGTTGATGCTGTCTATTACCCAAACAAGTTGAGTAATGCCAAGGTGTAGTTTAAAGGGCACGATGCCTCATTTGGACCCCTTATCAAGAGTCTCTCTGTTTGTACACCCACACATAACATCGAACTAGAACTTCCTGAAAGCACCTTTGCAGATCTTTCACAGTCTTTGAGGTCAAAGCTGTGGCCAGTAGATCTGTCTTATGAAAGTTAGTTGAGCCAGTTCAAGATATGAAAGTTCAAAATGCAGTGCCACTGTTTTCTCTGTCAAGTACAGAGTAGGGGCACAAAACATCCGTCTCGAACTGAAGAAGTTGGCCCATAAAGGCTAAGTTGGGTGAGATGACTTGTCGGCGGCGTTTTACGAAGTCAAAGGCCTCGTCCAGACTGACACGTCGAGCATGAATGAGGTACGCTAGGCAAATGGTGGCTGAGCGGGAGATTCCTGCTTGACAGTGGACTAGCACTCGACCACCACTCTCTTTTATCGAATCTGCAGATGCAATGAAGTTGAGCGTTAGCTTTTGGGTCATTATTATATTTCTGAAAGATTCAGAAATGTGTTTTTGTTGATGACGCTAGGACTTACCAATAAAGTGGATGGCTTCTGGAAAGAGGACGCGTATGTCTGCGGCCAGACTGTCCTCTACCTTCAGAGTTTTGTATTGAAGTTCCTCCTCAAACAGGTTGGGACAGGAAGAGGATACGTTGAGCACAGCCGTGATCCCGCATCGCTCCAGAGTCTCCCGTCTGGATGAGTGATGCGCACTGCCCAGAAAGAGGAAGGGGAGGATTTCAACTGGACCACCCTAGAAATCAAAAAGGACAAAAATCAATGAGTGTATTCAAAAGACATTGTGATATATTAAATGTCATTAGATAATTTATATGATTCTGAGATTTCACGTAGCTAACCTGATCATAGAGAGGAGTCTTTCTTCCGGAAACAACAGGCTCTGAATCACTGAGAGAAGGATGATTTGAGTACAGGACAGGAGGGCTAAAGCAGAGCTCTGGATAAAGTGCAAAGAACCCCTCAAATCCACCTAGAAATGATGAAAGAAAAACAAATTGTTTTTAATAATGTGCATTTCATTTTGCAGGGTTTGACAAATGTAGAAAGCAAACATCTTGACAAATTTCTAATAAGCCTCCAAAGTGCAAACTTAAATGACTGAATTACACTTTTTATTAGAAATAATCTATGATGCAAATGTAATACACTGTACAAACAAGGTAAATTTCTCCTTTGTAATATTATATATATATATATATATATATATATATATATATATATATATAAATAGTTGATGCAGATGTTACCACATGATGCACCTTTTTATGTTACCAGACAAAACATTTTTACAGTGTAGCTATAAAGCAGCTGTTAATGCAGTATGCAACCAAGTCACATTTTCCAATAATATAAATATGGAACTATAGAATCTAATTACTTTCGTTGATATAATGTAGTCATTCTGAGTCATATTAAATCATATTATTCCAAATCAAATCAGAAGTTACCACATGAATGTTTTGCAGTTTACCTGCCAAACCATTTTTCTCAGTGAATAGATAGATAGATAGATAGATAGATAGATAGATAGATAGAGGCCTAATAAATAGGCTACTATACGAAACATCGTGTCACTTTAAAGCTATTTCATCTATAAATCTTCTTTAATCTATTTTTTTTTTTTCGTTGATGTAACATATTGTAGTCATCATGAGTCACATTAAATCGTACTGTTACAGTTCATTTAGATGTTATCACATAAAGCTTTTTAAATTAGGCTACCTGCGAAACCGTTTTTACAGTGTAAAAAATATGTAAAATACAGCCTTTTCGAACTTGAAATTAAATTATTCCCCACAAAAACAATGATAACATGTCTATTTCTGTGAAGTTTACCTTGTAAGAAGCAGATGTGCGTCGAGGCAGACTGGACCTCTGACTGAAGGGCACTGATGAGGAGACTGGCCAGACTCTCGCTCTTCAGATCTCTGACCGACCGACTGTTGTCATCCAGGACCACCACCGGAGAGAAGTCCCCGTTCCGCAGCTGGGCCAGGAGCGACTTATCGGCCACCAGCCACTCCAGACACACCACGGAGCTCTTGGACCTCCGTCTCAGCATGGAATTCCAGTTGACGTTGCGGGACTCGAGGATGTGCGCTCGGGAGAAGGCGAGGAACGGCCGACAGTCCAACACGATGCATCCCCCAGACGCGAAGAGCTCAGAGGGAGTCCGCAAAATATGAACCAACTCACTGCCTGAGATCTCGAGAGGGTCGCCAATACCCATGACCTCTCCAGACAAACAACAGCCGTGAGGAGAAACGGATATTCTTCACAGCATCAACAACAGCGCGTTGAATATATAGGAACGAATTCGTTTGTCCACTAGAAATTAAAACTATAAACAATAACAAAAACAGATGACACAAAACTATATTATTTTGTCCGTATAGGCCTGGTGTGTTTTCACAGTATTATTACTTTAAAATGAACATCGAATAATTTTGTCTTTAAATGTCAATTTTTCGTCAAAGTATTTCGTCAAAGCTTAGTTTTACAGTCCTTTATTTGTCAGCAGATGTGATTCTACAGTACAGGCGGGGTTGGAAACAGTATTTGTATGAAGTCTCCTCCGCCACAGCCACGCCTTCGTTTTCCACATAAGGAACAGACGTCACTCACGGAAGCACCATATATGGCCCGTTGACATAGACCGACATTCCATATATGGCTCTTGACGCGCTCACCCCTCTTTTCCCACTGGCACGTGGTAGTTGGGGTTACCCGTGTTTTTTATTTTGTGACGTGAATTTAAGCAGTACCATAGAGGCGTACAACCGCAAAACACACATACACACACACCTTAGGGTACGTTCTAGTACGAGACCTTTGTGGTTGGCTTGAGGGCTTTGGGCAAGGCCACATCGTTAAATCAGGAACATCAAACCACGCGCTGAAGGCGATGATGTATTTTCATGCTTGACCGTACCACGTAATTTTGTGTGGGTAAAATACACCGCGCCGCAACTTTCCATACAGGTGTACGGTTTCAGCGGGTGATGCAAGCTGTCAGCAGAGAATAACTACTAAAATGACAAATAGAAAAGATGCTAAGCAAAAGCAAAACACACAAACAATGCTGTGTATTTATTGCTATAATACAATTTATATACAAAAGGTAAGTGCTTCGCAAACAAAGAAAACAGAAATAATTTAAAAAAAAATGTTTATTAAAAATAAGTGGACCAATACCAGTCAAAGAGGTCAGATTAAAATAATATATATATATATATATATATATATATATATATATATATATATATATATATATATATTATTATTATTATTATTATTATTGACAATAATAGTGCATTTCAAAATACAATACAGCCAAGTACTTAGTCAGAGGTAAAAAGTTTTCACATCATGTGACTGTGAATCTGACATCTGCAGGTGGCATATCACCTAAACACAGTTTGGAATGAACCCTAGTTGACTTAATCATAAAAGTCTTGGAGGTTTATTGGGATTATATGCAGAAAGCATATTTGCTATGCATTTATGTATAAAAATAACAACAGTGATTTTGAAATTTACCTAATGTTTAATTTTTAATATATTCATCTGACCTCATCAAACCCCAGCAGCGGATGTTATTGAAATTCTTTAGACATTAAAAATTAAGAAACTAAAATAAACAGACAACATATATCGTCAATGTATATCAGAGAATTTTATCACAATTTTAGCAATTTAGTTATATGTGGTATCTCTGAGACCCCAAACAAGTAATGTGTTTTTTAAACGGGTTACAAAATAGAAACTGATTATAATCAACTCTCATAAGATTAGGAAAAGTACCTGTATCATGACATATAATCCTTATACATTATTGTCAAGTATGATATTTTGAGCTATTAAAATAGCTCTGGGGACACTGAAGCCCCAACAAGGGTTAAAAGAATAAGAAATATTTTTGTGTTGTAATAAAAAGAATCATTGCACTGATTGAAATAATTTCTCGCCTGACAAAATATACAGTATTTCACAACATATCTTTCTTTGCCTGCGGATGACAGTTGAGAATAAACACTTGAGCATATTCAACTCAGCCTAAAATCACAAAACCAAACTAAAACCATTGATCTATTAGGATTATATGCAGTAAGCATATCTTCAATACATTTAGTTCCTTAGCAACTGAATGATTTTTAAGTGTACACTCAATCAATTCTATAAGTGACTTCACAAATGCAAAGACAAACAGATCAATTTCAAAAGTACGTCTATTTTTAACCTCTAAGAACAAACAACACAGTTGTAGACATTAAGGAGCAGGTTGTTCTCTGGATGCACGAATGACTGTAATAGCACGGCCTCCCACGCATCCACCTTATTGTGGCTGTCCAGGACTCAGTGTCTAGCCAGCACATTCTCCATGCACGACCACACACAAGCGCTATAAAGGGGGGGTTTGTACTTGTGAATGAAACGATGTGCAGTGGAGAAATAGGCCATGTGGTATAAAGTGGAAAAACAACATGAACTCTGAATGCAGGATTATGTTTGGAATTAAACGGCCCAAGGGGCTGGATAATCTTTAACAGCAGTCTGTAATCTGAGGTCACATTCACAAACCCTGCATTCACTCTCTCTGTCCATATCACAGTTTATTTGTCTTTCTCTGCACTTTAACCCCCTTTTGGCTCTTTCTCTGCAGCTTTGAAGACTAATATCATTCATTTTGAATGCAATGCGTTTAGTATTCATTGTTTTGACCCCTCCGCACCTTTGTCTATCTGTTTGAATGCTTCTCTTTCAATATTAAAGATATTATGGAATAATTTATAATCACACACTGCCAGAAAATTCAAGATAACAGTGTTTTCTGATAATAAAATGCTGTATTAAGAATTTGACAGTGAAATCAATGCAGACTAACAGATTTTCTGCCATTACACAAGAAGCCACTGTAAATACAATAAATAATAGTCATATTGTGCTGCATGGTGGGATAATACTTTAAGTAATGTCATTAGTGTTCACTTTGGCTGGGAACCAAGACCTTTTTATAATTGAATTCATTTTCTCCTAGCAAGTGTAATAATGTTACAGAACTGTTGGTTATTATGTAGCAAAAATTACATAAGCTTATTAATTTGCATTTTTATATGTTCATAATTTGTACTTTACGACCTCACATTATCTGTTCTTTCTGGTTAAACAAGGACAAATTCATTACAAAGGTGTCCAAAATGTCCATATAATTGCTTGTTTAAAACTTGTAATGTAGTGTTGCACTCATTTTTTAGCACAATGTTTATAACACTTTTTTTATGAGAAAACACAGATACTTAAGTGATTGACCATGAGTCATGCACTGCATCTTCTGACTAGGTTGTCTATCCATAATATTGTTTTTCCCAGTGAATCAGGAGAGAAATATGAACAGATCAAGCACTGTTTATAAGCAAAAATGATCAAAACAAATATGTCAGTGGATTTTGATGTGAGAAGACAACAGTGGATGGACTTTTTCACTGGAGGAAGCGTTATTATGGATTATGGACTGGACTATTTTGGCCAGAAGTGATGGTTTACAGTTAAAACGCCTATTTGTTTCTTATAAACACACAGTGTTTCGCTTCACGAGGCATTAATTGATGGACTGGAGTGGTGTGGATTACTTGTGGATTATTGTGATGTTTTTATCAGCTGTTTGGACTCTCATTCTGACGGCACCCATTCAGAGGATCCATTGGTGAGCAAGTGATGTAATGCTACATTTCAACGAAACTGTTTTGATGAAGAAACAAACTCATCTTGGATGGCCTGAGGGTACATTTTAGCAAATTTTCAATTTTAGGTGAACTATTCCTTTATGGGTGGTTGGGGATTTTTAATGCTATGGTGAGTCAGGTGATCTATTAGTATGACTCATCAACCGGGACTGCAACTTAACATTGGTCACTGCAGTCAACAATTATCGCTTTAAAATAAACTGTCTGTAAAACAGCAAAAATAAAGAAAAAAAGAAAAATTAATTTATTCATGCTTGGAAGTCTAACCTCACACAATTGCAGCTTTTGTGTAAATATAGGCATTACTGAAACATAGATACCGATAGTCATGTGATCAGTGTCATTTCCTGCTATTGTTCACACTGCAGTCACAGTATACAGTCATCATTTATTGTAATCAATTGTAGAACCACTACTGTAAAAACTACTGTGAAAGTACAGCAACTTGTATCCAGGAATAAAATGTAGATTCAAATGAAAGTACAGAAACTAGTAACCAAATGTAAATTTAAATGAAGGCAGAAACTAATAGCCAGTAACAGACAGTGATTTAAAAAAAAAGTTCACCCACATTTATTTCTGTACAGTGTGGAATGTCACCCACAGGTCTGAGCTCACCTTTTATTTATTTTTTTTAAATGACAACAACAAACATGAGGGAGGATGTGTGTGTCTGTGAGTCACATATCTGCGAATGCAAATGATGCTTCCACATGTATGATTGATACAGCCTATCAAATGTGATGCATCACAAGAATACACACTTATGCTATTGCTCAAAAACACCCCCATAATTGAACTAAAAACGCCTTGCGGTCAACATAACCAACATGACTTAAAATGGCATCACTATGTCTCATGATGACAAGAAAGATTATTCTTAACTTTCATGTATTGTTACAACTGACTTCACTGTTTTTATATGTGGCGAGTCAGAAAATTTCTGTGATATATGTGTATATCATAATAATAATTTAGATATTTAAGTCTTTGTCTTTTTTTTTTCCAGACCTCACCAAAACCCAGGTGACAGATATTATTGAAGCTCTAACTGCCTTGTTTATCATGTGACTGGTATCGATTTTAGTAATTCTGTTTCAGTCGAACTGACACAGCTAAAAATGAAAAACTACTAATGATAAACAAAAAAATGAAATGAAAACAGATGGCATGAGAGTATCTCTACACTTGATCATAATTTTATTGATTGTATTATTTATTGTTATATTTGAGACCCCAAACGAAAGTAATGTGATGTATATAACAGGTTTTCAATTAGAAATGTTGATTATAATCAGTTGTATCATGACATATTAACTTGATACATTAAAGTTATATTTTTTCGGAGCTATTAACATGATTCTCTGAAACCCCAAACAGGACATGAGGGTTAAAATGATAAGAAACATTTTGATGTTTAATGAAAAGTATCATTGCATTTATTGAAATACTTTCTTATCTGCCAAAATATACAGTATTTCTCAATACTGTAAAATTTGAGAACACACATTTGATTCAGTTCAAGTCAGCTCAGCCTAAAATCACAAAGCAAAACTAAAACCACTTTTGTTAAAGGAAGAGGAGGAGGATCCTCCCATGCACTGTTTTTCTTTCCCTGAATGTGTGTAAGAGCAGCTGAGTTCAGCTCTGTCCTCCTTTCTCATTCACTCCCTCAGTCTTGAATTTCCCTTCATTCACTCTCTCTCCCCCGTCTTTTTCCCCTACAATTTCTCCCACAACTGCAGCCACACTTCAATCCCACACTCCTCCTCCTTTTAAGTTTAAGAATACGAGGTTTTGTGTTCGTACTTGCCTTATATTAATATGAATATCAGCGCATGTCTTTGCATGTCAAATAATTGGTTTGTAACGCAACACCATCATTGCATCAAATGAGAATTTAGTGAAGACTCACTTCACAGCTGATATGATATTAACTGTTCATGTTTTAACTAACTGAATGTGTTAATATAGTGCGATTAATTAAAAAAAGAATATGCCTCCTGGCCTGTATCTAAATTACATAAAAAGAGATTTTCTACCATGGAAGTAAGTCAAATACCATGTTGTTGTTGATGTTCTTGCTGCTACTATCTCTTGCCAGTCCACAATAACTGAAAAACCAGCAGCTCATAATGAGTAGGAGCCATTTGTGCCAGATAAAATAAATAAATAAAAGTTTTCAATTGTTTCCATTCTCATCTGATTATTTCATCACGTTATGTGAATTCAGCATATACATCTGTTGCATTAAGTGTGTGTGTGTGTGTGTGTGTGTGTGTGTGTGTGTGTGTGTGTGTGTGTGTGTGAAACATTGAATAATCTATATGTGGTTTTGTGAGGGTGTCAGGATGAGGGTGTTCATTTTAAGTGTGTAAACTGTTGCAAGGATGGTGCTGTGGGTTGAGGTTAGTGTAACGAGCCATGTAATGTCACAACTTCCTGTTTGGCAGAGAAAAAAAATATAGAAGTGTCCCTTGTTGCTGTAGAAATAAGGCCTGTTTACTGTCGTAAAATAATTCAATAATTCAAAATTGTGAGGATTGTTTTAAGACTAGATATCTAAATGAATCATTGCATATATGATACAGTGGTGTATACATCAATTTCTCATTAATTCTAATACATTCATTTAAAAAAATTAATTAAAACAACTGAAATTTAAATATTTGAAACTTTAATAATCTGTAAATCACCTAGACATGCAGATTAAATATTTATTTTAATATTTCCTGTGTTAGTTATATCCTCTGGATAAAATGATTTATGTATGTCACACAATGTCAACACAGCCTGATATTAATACTCATGACTACACCTACATCACAAATTGCAAATGTAGCTAAAATAATGTTCACTTGAGGGATGCCCCCTCTACGTTTGTTTAATCAAACCCTCTGCGTCTCATAAAGGAAGTTGATGAGTAATCCGGTGAAAATCAATACTTATTCTATGTAAGTGTTCTGTTTCGTATTATATGCTTTGTTCCAGAGAAAACAATCAACCAGTTCAAGCCATAAAACTGGTGGAATAAATAATGTAGTTTGAAAAAAAATGTTTTGGAAGAACTATTCAACCTGCTTTTACTCTGGCAGCGTTTCTTGCCTCCCGTGATGTCACTCGTCTCGGTAAAACAATAGGAAAATGCAGAAAGACGGTAAGCAATAGCTGAAAGCATTACAACCAGTCATTCAAAATCACAACTGAGCAGAACTTTCAAAACGGATCATTTCCTGTTACTTAAAGGACTTTCCCCAGAATCCCCAGTGACATGTAAGGATATCAAAAACATTATCATCCTAATTTTCTATGAAGCTGCTTTGAAATAATGAAATACTGTGAAAAATGCTATAGAAATAAAACTGACTTCACATGACCAATGTTACTTCTGATATATGTTCTAAAGACTTCAGCCACCTGTTCACGCCAAACAACACAATACTGTAACTGAAAGAACTGAAAAACAGTCCCATCATCGATCAGATGTAATGGAGCCATTCTAAACAGGAAGTCTGACAGTCTCTCAGTTACCGAAGGGGAACTTCATATGAAAACAAGCGTTTGAGAGTTTTCAGCGTACTCTCCTCTGGCCAGAAGAGCGGATAATCCCCAGGATTAACCAGTTGGCAGGGGAATATTAATTCTAGAAAAACATTGTAATCCAAGAGATTTACCTCTCTCACTTTATCTCTCGTTCTCTCCCACGTGTCTGCCCAACCAAAACGTGTCATTCATTCATCTGAAACGTGTCTTCCTTTTTCATTTCCAGTGAATGGATCTGTTTTACACAGGGTGTGTGTTTGTGAACTCAGTGTGTAACTGAATAACATATGACAGCACCTGGTGGAAAAAATCAGGGCCGTTTCTAGCCAATTTGACGCCCTAGGCGAAATCCCTATTGGCGGCCAAAACCCCAAATTTTATATATATATATATATTTATATATACTTTTCAGACACCAGTTTCTCCTCACATTCAAATTGGTTGTCATAGTAACGACACTAATTTGTGGAGATTGAGTTCCACAAATCTGAATGGATTATTTGGAAATTGACAAGATAAACATTTTGCACAATTTATTATCTGTAATATCATTGTGTTGCCACTAGATGCCTGTATAGCCCTATGTAACAATCCCTAGTAGCTAAGACATTGCACATAATTTACACATAAATCACACATAAATTAATTTTATTACATTTGGATTTGGATACATGTTTAGATCTGTGGCTACTTTTTGCCTTTATCTGTTTTTTGTTCAATTGTTTTGTTGTTGTTGCTTGAAACATTGATTTAAAGTGTCAGTTATTGCATTATTATTTCAGTCAAACCTATAAAACCCTTAGTTGCCCCAAACTACATATAAAAGCCTGATCAGTGGCATAAAAGTAATCAATGCAGTTTAATCCTTTGCTACTCATTAACGCGTGAACTTCTCCTTTAAATAACGTGACGCTCTGCCCTCTATGTGTATGACGCTTCTCCCATTAAGTGCTGTGTTAGAAGTGAATGAATTAATTCAGCATTTCGACACCTCCATAAGGATGTATTCAACTCAACAAAGCAGTTTAATAAAGGATGTATTGATCTCGTGAATCAGCGAATTTTACTATATCAGTATTTTTTAATTGGCTGTTAAAGTTTATATGGGAATATTACATGACACGCTGATCCTTTAACAATGCATTGGTGCAAAAACGCACTCCTTTTGGACAAATCTCGTAACACGATTTATCAACTGCCACAAATACTGCCTAAACAAAATACTGATTTTGTGCACTTTATTTACTGTACCAATATTTTAAACTGGCCTTTGAACTTAGCTTTATTGCATGGCAAAAAAAAAAGCATTACCTTGCCAAAGCACTGACAGAGCCCATTGATCTAATGGCGTTGATGAGCTCTCCAAATGCAAGCATGCAACAATCAGGCAGCAACTGACAGCGCTCTGATCCAATGGTATCTGGTAATGTCAGATTGACAGTACTATAGCCCAATGATGTTGGGGATCCAGTGGGGGCAGCAATCAATATTTTAGGGTGACCGTGCCACTCTTTATCACAATCCTGCTAAAATGTAGTGCCAGTACGTGCGCTCATTGGCGCCCCTACAGTTGGTGGCGCCCTAGGCGACCGCCTAGCTCGCCTATGCCTAGAAACGGTACTGGGACAAATAATAATGCAAATGATATTAACCACCGAAGTAAACCCAAAATAAATTACCCATGAAAATCTACCTCCAGAGCTTGTCCTTAAGTTTGTCACATGATTTCATGTCAAATAATGATGTCACTATTTTCTGTATGAGCTTTTGCTAAGTGATGCTTCTTTTCTCTCTCTCTCTCTCTCTCTCTCTCTCTCTTTCATTTTTTGGCCTTAAAATTGGAATCAACCTTTCATTTAAATATAAATACTAAAAAGAAATGAAAAGTGGAATAAAAAAAAATGGAAGAGCTAATGTTCATAATATTGTGTATTTGTGTGTGTGTGTGTATAGGCTATAAATATATATTGAGCACGAGTCATGGTACTCTCCTGATCATGGGTCGAAGTCTGACAAGGAAGAGAAGAAATTGTTGAATGGGGGGGGGGGCAAAAAATGACAAAAAGCATCCCCTCAGTAAAACCACCATCCTCCCTTACCATCCCCTTTAGATTAATAATAAGACAACAGAACTTTTCCTTGATTAGAATTTAAAGACATTCCCCTGACATAATGTTATTGTAGGGTGATATCAGGCAAACTGGGCCACTTTTTTGTTAATCGCTTGGAACACTAACAAAAAACCCATGTATGACATTTAACTGTGTTCTTATGATTAATAAGGACTGTTTTTAATATTTTTATGTTGAATTGATGTAATAAAATAAAATTATTCAGGCCCTACAGGTTTTGAAACATTAGCTGCCCCACATTTTTTGAGATGGCAGTGTTCAGGTAAAATGGGCCGGCTGTTCAGCAAAAATGGGCCAGTCAAACTGCAAAGTGAAATAGAGACATTTCTGATAAAACACATTTAATTGTGTTTAATTTTATAATGTAACAGAACACTGCATTTAAATGACATTTAAATTACATTAGAACATCCATTTGAATTGTTTGAAATTAATGTTTTAATGCAATTTAATCAATAAAACATACTTGAACAAAATGTAACAATAACAATTAGTGTTATGGCAACAGTTTAAAAGTTAACAGCCAATGACTGCAAAGAATTTCAAACAGATGAGGTATAAGACACTCAAACCTTTCAATGAATTTCATCAATAAAAATGAAAAATATAACAAAAACCTGTACATTTGGTGTGTGTGTGTGTGTGCGTGAGTTTGTGCGCGTTAGTGTGAGAGTGTGTGTGCGCATGTTCGCTTTCAAGATTGATGTGAAGGTTTTTCAAAAACAGTCTTGGCAGATAAAGCCGTCGTCATCAAAAATGCCATTCTCTTCACCACAGCGCTCATGAAACCAGGCACTACAGTGATCACAGCACACCCAGTCCTGAGTGGCCTTTGGGTCACTGGGGTCGCCGTGGAGGGTATGGCAAACCTTGCTCTTTTTCAGCTGCTTCTGGGAAGATTGGTTTTCGACCAGAAGCGTGGTCTGTGCCAGTGATATCTCCACTGATACGTCTTTGCAGAGTGGCTCGTGGGATATTCCAAGCTCTCGCAAGAAAGCGTACATTTGCCTTTAGGCCTCTCTCAGCTGTCTCCCTATATTCTGCCAATGCTCCTCTCATCCTCTCCCCAACCCACTGATTGTATTTTTTGCCCCATCCCTGGCAGACATCCTTTCTAGCTCCTTTATGTTCCTTTCTGACCCTCGTCTTTCCTTTCTGATCCTTTCTGTTTTTCATGCTGTCTGTAATAAAATGTGAAAAAGGTATGTCACAAATGCAAAAGCACAATATATAATAGTATAAATAGTTTTTAAAAGGAAAAACCACCAGAATTTCTACTTAAACTCAACTCAGAAGATGGCCCATTTTAACTGAAATTAATGGCTCATTTTATCTTAACACATTCAGGTAAATTGGGCCAGTAACTAAAAATGATTTTTCTTTATAAAAATCTGGATTATTTAACAAAATCAGTATTTTATCTCAGAGAGCCCATCAAGACATGGGTTATGAATCATTATTTCTAAATGTGCATTGGTTTTTTATTGATTTATCATCCTTATTATTGAGAAGTAATATTGGATATGTCAGGCCACTCACCTTGCCTTTTTCTGGTGTGGTCTCCAAATGAGGCATTGTCCCTCCCCTGTTAGCAACCTCAGACCAATAAATTCATTTGCTAAATGTCAAGTACTGTTATGCCAACAGTTTGAAATTCTTTGCAGTCATTGGCTGTTAACTTTTAAAGAGATAAGACACTCAACCTTAAATGGCCCATTTTACCTGATGGCCCAATTTGCCTGATATCACCCTACTGTATGTGTGACTGTGAGGGACTGAGAGACGATATGAGAGCTGACATTATCGAGTATGTCACCGACTTTGCAACAAACAAACAAAAACACGTCTTGTCAAGTCCAAAAGCATTCACTGCGCGATGAAGCCTATTAGAATGCAGTTAGAATGCCCTTATAATTCAAGCAATGAAAGAAAAAAATACCCTTGTTTGAGTTTTTGTTTTTATATTCATTGCACAAGCAATGTACTTTTCTGAATATCAGCATATGTGCGCGAGAACAAATGTGCTATTATTTTTTTTTACAGTGCATGCATAGCAACACGGTGTTTCGTTCCTTTAATGAATCAAGTTTTGAACGAATCCAGTGAGCCAGCGATTCAATGGTCCATTCAGATGGACTCACTTGTTTCGTTTCTAATTGAATCATCAGCCGTTTTGAACAAATCGTTTGATTTGAATGATTCAATAAATAATTTATTAAAACAGGACTTGCTGCCACCTACTGGCGGTTTTATTGTCATTTTTATTTATCCATGACAGGCCTAAGGTGCCAGCACAAAAACACATTCAGAAAAATATTGTTTAATTATCAATATTGACCAAAATTCCTCCATTTCAGGCCCTAGAAGGAAAAAAAGCTTATAAATAATAGTTAATTTAATAAGGCTAATTTTTCATTAAATAAAAATCTTTTTAAAAATTAGACAAATTTTGTAATCATTGTGTAAAATTAGCTACAGGAACAGGAACCCTAATATTATTATTTTTTTAAATCTATATATGAAAAATATATGATCTTTTAAACATTCACACTGTAGCATTTGAAACTCATCAGTCTTTTGGGTGTCTGTAGTCATTTATTCATGTGTCTCTTTGGATCACATCCCTCTTTCTGTCACACTCATCAGCTCAATGTTCTCCACATCCTCCCCCTCTCCTCCTCTCCTGCTGTCTCTCTCCTCCTCCTGCCACTTCATGGTCACTCTGTCAGAGCGACACAAAGCAACATGACAGAATGGATGCAAACAAAGTGTGCTTCCTTCCTAATGTTGTCTCTCTGGACAAAATCAGCAGGATGCCATGACAGATCACCCACTGTCATTCTTTCTTCCTCCCCATTCTCTCTCCCTGAATGTGAAAACCCTCATGCATGCATATAATATGAAGCTCAGCTCATACATACAGTAGCCCTTTAGAATCTGCAAGACACTTATCAACACTTCAATAATTCTATATATTGAATTCTATATTCAGCTTTTTAAATATATTTAAACAATATTCTCACAGATTGACTAACACCAAGACTATATAAACTTGAGCAAAGCTTGGATACACACTCACAAAAACAGATAAATAAATAAATAAATAAACAAAATCTGTGTAATTCTACAGAATGTGTTTAAACAGTTACACTATTTGTGATAGCTGTGTTATTTTATTAGTATTCATATACTAGTATCAATATCTTTAAGCTTGTATTTTTATATTTTCAGTTTTCATTAAAATAATAGTAATTGTGTTAGCTGCTTTTGAATTTTTATTTGGTTTTGTTTCTTTTCTATTCTAGGCTATCTATTCTAGGCTATCTATTATTTTCAATTTTAGTTTTAGTAATTTTAGTACTTCGATTTAAATTATATTATATTTTATTTATTATATTATATTATTATATTAATATTTTAGAATCTTATAATTTTATAAATAATTTTATATTTATCATTTTTAATTTATAATTTGGAATTTTTCACTTTCATTTAAGTTTCATCCAATATTTATACTTTATTTTATCTCAGCTTTATTGCAACTGAACATGATTCGTAATAGTTTTAGTTAGTAACAACACTGGCCCTGATATTTCATGAACAAACAATGACAGGCATTTCATTCCAGTTCTGTGGAATTCTGCTGAGCTTCTGTGGGTGCATATTCCATGTGGGCCTGATTGTATCTAATTTGTGTCTTCCAAAATATGAGTAAAAAATGAATAAAAATATAAACAAATGTCACTTAATGGAAGCTTGTATGACTTGAAATTTGACTTAAGTATAATACAGCTACTATATACAGTAATTGTAACCCAAAATATGCAAAGCAAGAGTGTAAGGCCATCCAATAAATGTGTTTTGTGAAGTCTAGGGAAATCTAGGGAAAACCCACAAGTCCTTTTCTACAAAATGTTCCTTCTTAGAAGTGTTGCTCTGCTTATTCATTTAATTACTCATTCATTCTGTCATTCCATATTGGCCCATTTTCTTGTTCTAGCTTTTGTTATTGTTGATCAAAATATATTAAAAAGCCTAATAGCTTCTAACCACCCTGTTATGACATACCTGAGGTTCACTATGATGACAAGGCTGCCAGTGATGCTGAGTACAGTCAGTAAAATCAGTATAATTATGAATCTGCTCCTCTGAAGGTTGTGAAGTATGGCATCATAACCAAAGGGCAGGGTCGGCAATGCCACAATCAGTCTAGGGGTTGTAGATGGCTGTGTGTTGACTGAGAGAAAGAGAGACAGATTAGAGGAGGACAAATCTAGACCACAATGAGTGGTTAAATTCACTTAACTTTGTCTACCTTTCAGTTTGAAATACATGCGGGACAGCGCAGTACCCTTTTGGTCCTGTAGGAGGCAGCGGTACATGCCTTCCTCATTGACTTTCAGCTGATTGAGTACAATTTTAGACTCCTCAGTCACCACCAGCACTTCATACTCTCTCCATCATGTGACAGCTTGCAGTGAATAATAAACAGTCTGCGTTTTAGTAGATAATTCAAATTTAAATCAGTGTACTTATGTCTGGAAAGATCAATACTTGAGTGTACTTTAAAACTGTAGCTTATCAAGGAAAAAGCTAATGATTTACAGTAGGCTAACTGGTAGACTACATGGTATGTTAAAGCTAATAAAAGAGACATGTTTTCTTTAACATTACTATAGAATGATATATCAATAGATAAGTTGTATAATATAACTAGTACTTGTTGAGAAAAGCAAATTATTACTGAATAAAAACAGCTGAGCTGTTGTTGTGCTACTTAAGTTAGCATCTCTACTTTAAGCTAGCTACTCTCCAACATACACAAATAGCACAAATAATGTAAAGCATAAATAGTGTAAAAATCATAAATTTATATATTAAAAACTCTACTTGCTTATAATATTACTGAAATAAAAGGCCACTTAAGTGTATTTCGAGTCACTTTCATGGCTGTTTCTTAACACATATGAGTAAACTTATAAAAAGTGCACTTTGTAATATTGACAAATTAAAAGTTTTACCTTAAAGTACACCGTAAATCATTATTTTGATCATTTTTATCATTTTATCATTACATTTATTTTGATGTGCTGAATACTAAAGTACATGTAAATTACTTGATTGTAATTTTATCTGTAGTGTGTTATTCAATATTATACTTAAAGCTATATATTGTAAATAAAATGCCTGCCGTAAATTATGCAGTACACTGCATATTACTTACTTGTTGTAATACTTACAGTAAGTGGGTCAAAAAGCTCTTAAGTTTAGCTAATTGCGTTCAATATTAATTTAAACTATAATCAATTTTCATTCAATTTCATTCAACATGCAATTAGGTTTTTCTGAAAACATTACAGTCAGTTTGCACTTATTTATTTTCTTTTAAAGTGTAATTTTACTGTAATAAGGACTCTTTTCAAAAATATGCTACAGAGTATTTCTGATGTTGGCTGAAACAGTATTCAAAATGGCTTCAAGATTCCTTGTAAACAGCAAATGTGTTTGTTTGTCTGTGTTGCATGTACATTCTTTTCTCCAGGATGCCAGGAGTAATGGTACTCGGTCTGTCCAACTACAAGAGCGTGCCAGGGGCAGGAAACAGTCCAGCACCACCTCCTCTCCTTCATCTGCCTCAAGATGATGCTCTGATAGGACCAGAGAGAGAGCGAGAGAGAGAGAAAGAATACAAAGAAGAGAGAAGTACAAAAGAGAAGTGTGATGTGTTAATATAGTCTGCTAAAATCATTCTGGTGTGTGTATCCGTGGGTGTTTGTCTGTCTCACCTCCACAGTCTAGTGGCGGCGTGGCTGACTGACACGTAAAGAGCCCATACTGACAGGAAGTGCAGTTCATCACTCTCTGATACAACAGCCCTGTAGCAAACAAACAAGTAATCCACACAACCTTTCACTGGAGGAAGAGTTATTATGGATAATGGACTCATACTTTGGCCAGACGTGACAGTTTAAACATCTTAATAATGGATTTGTTGTGGATTATTGTGATGTTTTTATCAGCTGTTTGGACTCTAATTCTGACGGCACCCATTCACTGCAGAGGATCCATTGGTGAGCAAGTGATGTAATGCTAAATTTCTCCAAATCTGTTGTGATGAAGAAACAAACTTATCTTGGACGGCCTGAGGGTGAGTAAATGTTCAGCAAATGTTCATTTTTGGGTGAACTGTTCCTTTAAACGAATATTTCAAGTCAACAAGGTTGAAATGCTGCTGTGAATGCAGACAAGGGGGTTGAAATTACTTCCTCTAGATCAGAGTTTTGCTGTCACAGTACATCATCACATTAATTTAAGCCCACTCAGTGGTTAACCATGACAGCGACGGTCTGCCGCATCTCTGCACAGGCATGATGTAGGTGACAACTGCAAGATCCTTTTGCTTCGTTTATGACGTGCAAAGGTTACGTAGGTGTGATGACAATGAACGCATGCACATGAGGACATCGGAAAATTTCGAAGTTTCCATGTCCTTAAAAAAATCATCAAATTACACACAATTATATACTCAACACAAAGCACACGCTATAGTCACGCCTGTCGATTCGCAGAGGTGAGCTAATACAAGCATATGCACAATGAAAATCTAAGATTCAAAATCGATTTTCAAACACTGAATATGTTTAAAGTTCTAGGATTTTGAAAAACACAGACTAGTCATGAAAAGTTATGATGATGATTAAGAGATGTTTAAAATGCTGCACTATTTATAGGTCAATAATTAAATATGTACATTTGTGACTCCAGACTCTATACAGTCAAATGTTCTTCATTCACTGAAGCTCAAGATGTTTTTGGATCATCTCAAATCATGCTGGAGAACATGATCATCAGGTTTTAAAAATAAAAGCCTTGTTAGTAGTGGACTTTTGACCTTACTGTGTACGCTCACACACGAACATGCATAAATATATGCACACACAACATAATCCAAAACGATTTGTTCAAAATCAGTCAAAATCTACATAATATTGCCACCCACTGGTACAAAGAGCAGAAATGCTAAACTTTTCTTGACATCACTGTAATCAAGAAATTATTCATTTTAGCCAAATATAGGCATTTGGACACCAAAAAGATAACATTTACAAAAGGATAAAAGATCATGGGCAGGAAAAAGATGTAGTTACCTGATAGTTTATCACTTGCCAGAACATCCTGGATAAAGTTCAACATATATTGTACCTCAAAACAGAAACTATACATTGAAAAGATAATTTATGTGCCCGTAACCATGTGTCTATATGTGTGTTTACCCATAAGTGTGTAAAATATTGCAGCGCATATACTGTACAGTGCGAATTTTCATCCATGCATTCACTCTAGAGGTCTTGAAACTGTGGAAAAAAAAATTGTATGGAATTTTACTTTTTAACAGTTGAAATATGGGAACAAACTCATCACAAGAAGCTTCTGTGACAAGAAAATCAAAAACAATGTAAAGACACTATTAGCAAACTGTCAAACTTGCTGGAAGAAAGCGCCTTCTTTTTTAAAAAATTAAGCTTATTTGAATATAAATAAGCTAAATAAAATGTATTAAGCCAGTTTACCTAAAAATAAATAAATAAATAATATACAATCTTATTATATCATAGTAGAAAAGCATAGAGATTATTATTATGTGGGTTCCTGAAAGCTTCAAGTTGTTAGAAGAACAGAACATAAAACAAAACAACTATGATTTTTATGGTGTTTTTACAACACAATCTCACAGCAATTCAAACCCTAGTAAAAAAAATATATATTTAAAATACATTTATTTCATACTAAGTATAGTTCAAATCTATTAACATATTTACTGACATATCGCTCGAGACTCACTAATATAAAAATTTTAATTACATTGTATTTGGAGTACTACTTGTGCACAATGAACATTTCTTAATATTAAGCCTAAAATATGTTTCAATGTCACTATTGATGAGGACTGTATGATCTTTGAATAATACCGGTCTTTAAATGCAAGATATTTAAAGTGTACCTGAAGTATAGTTGCAATAGTTCCACTTTAGCACAATCAAATATACTTCAGTATATCTTTCGTTAGACTTCAGCACTACTTCTGTACAATTAAAGTGTATTAAGTACAAAATTAGTTGTTCCAATTTAGCAAACTTTAAGTACACCAGATTAGTATACCAAGAGTAATTGCAGGGTGTAATGTAAATGTATTTCAAATACATTTTAGTTTATTTATTTTTCACTAGGGTAACTATGTTACATTTTGGTGAAGTTGTGGCTAATTCTGATGAATTTGTGTGATCTCATTCATACAATCTGAAATATCTGTTTTGGGGGTGGACCTTCATGCTTACTGGTTTTCTAAAAACTATACATATTTGTATGATTCACATAGTTCAGATTCATGTGAAATCACCACCTCGTAAAATAGATATGTTTTCCATGAGACTGTTACTTGGATTTTACAGTTTTTACAACAGTTTTACAACTTTTACAGTGAATACACAATAAAGACTCTGCGACTCCAGAACAAACAGTGAGACACTAAAGAAAAAACATTCTCACACACCCTCCCAGAAACCATAATCATTGTGACACCACACCTAAAATAATAAAGTTACTGTGCCCAGTCTTCAGTGTCCAGACGGCTGTTTGCAGAAGAACTCTGCTCTCTGATGGCATGATGTATCATGCTTTTAAACATCCAATCAAGCATTAAAGGGACACTCACCCTTGAAAAGTAAAAAAAAAAAAAAAAAAAAAAAAAAAAAAAGCAG